>CAUYPK010058782.1:0-61119 GCA_963574355.1 Loris lydekkerianus | reverse complement strand
TGGGGGATGTCTTATTCGGGTTGAGTCGTGCTGGAGTTCTGAAACTGTCTGCTATCTGAATTTTGGAATTTCTTGGCATATCTGGAAAGTTCTCCTTCATAATCTCATGGAGAAGAGACTCTGTGCCTTGTGAAGCCACTTTGTCACTTTCCGGGATTCCCTATAAGACGAATATTGGTTTTCTTCGAATTATCCCAGAGCTCTCTGATAGAGTGGTCTGTTTTTTCTCTCCATTTCTCTTCTTCTTTGAGGGTTTGGGAGCATTCAAAAGCTTTGTCTTCAATGTCAGAAATCCTTTCTTCTGCTTGCTCCATTCTGTTACTGAGGGATTCTACTGTGTTTCTTAGATCTTTGAGGGATGCAACTTCTTGTCTCAATGTGTCAAAATCCTTGGTCATTTGCTCTTTGAATTCGTTGAATTCTTGAGATAACTTTTGGAATTCTAATTCAATCTTGTTTGCTATCCAGATCCTGAATTCAATTTCTGACATGTCAGCTATTTGTTTGTGCATGGGGTCTTGTGTTATTTCTGCCCTATTGATCCTTGGGGGAGTTGATCTACTCTGATTATTCATATTGCCAGAGTTTTTCTATTGATTTCGCCTCTTTATTGTTTTTCACTGTTGCTTCTGGCTGTCGTCAGAGTTGGGGAGGTGTCTCTCCAAGAATAGATCCCAGCAAGATCACTCTATTGTTGGTGGATCTTTGTAGGGAGTGGCCCTGTGTAGTTCCTCTGGGGATGTTCTAGCTAGGGAGTTCTGGTTGTGGAAGCATCTCCAGTGTGTGACACACCCGGATCCAGCAACAGGGCTGGGGGTGGTGCCCACGGTTCTTGGAGTGTTTGGCACCCAGTGACTTTGGCACAGAGAACCCAAAGCTCAATCAGTCTCTGGCCAGGAGAAGGGCTCTGTGCAGAGGCAGGGAGGGCTCCAGAGGGCATGCAGCTACCCGAGGCCAGATGAACGGGCTAGTGTGGAGGCTGGGAAGACAAAGGAGGGAGGATGCAGGGTTGTGTGGCTCCCGCAGTTCCTAGTCAGGGAATGTGGAGGCCCAGTGGGTGCAGGTCACTGGTTGGGGTCACTGCACAGCTATTATGGAGGTCTGGGTGGTGCCAAGCTCAGGAGTTTGAAGTTGCTATGAGCCGTGACCTTACGGCACTCTACCTAGGGCAACAGCCCAAGGCTCCAGTTTGCCAAAACCGTCTCACTCTGCCCCTAAGGATTAAGGCTGTAAGGCAGTTCACTCCCCGCCTTTAGGCTGCTCAGTCACTAGTTTACTTTGTCCCGCCCATTCCTTGCTCTGGGACCCTGATGGCGGAGCTTGCCCGAGCAGTTCTTTCACAATGTCTTACTTTGCCCAGCTCAGTGGCTCATTGTGGGGTCCCTGACAATGCCCAATGTTCTCCACAATCCTGCTCAAGCTCTTTCCAAGGCAGCTCAACTGAGTGCCAAGGCCAAGAACACCAAAACAGTTCACAGGTAAGGCCTTTCCGGTTTGCAGTCACACTGCTGCTTGTACTCGTGGTTGCCGGCGTGATTAGGTTGCTGAACACATGCAGCGATTTGCCTGTTTTCCACTGTTTTTGTCCTCTTTCTGGGGTCCAGAAGTCCCTTGCTGGCTCCCTGTATCCTCAAAGGGATGATCAGAGGCAGATCCCAGCAGCCAGAGATGCCTGGAGTCTTGTCTTTCCAGACTCACTGTACCCAGTTACAGGGAAGCTGTTACTCGGCCGCCATCTTTAATACAATCTCTGTGGCAGCTAATTTGAAGAGGGTATTTTAAAATACAGAAAGCAGATGAGTAAAAAATTCTATTGTGCAAATTAATGTGCTTTTTAACTTTAGCAATGGAAATAGAGAAAAGTGTTTGGGAGATAAAGCAGCAGGGAAGTGGGACAGATGATATGATAAGGATGGGGCAGAAGGAAGCATCTTGGATGAATTCTTACTATGATTTTAAGTAATGAATTATAGAAATACAGGGAATATCAAATTAGTGGGAGAAGCCTGGTGTGGACATGGAGCGAAGGGAACATACTGCTGGTGGACATGCAAACTAATATGGCTTCTATGGAAAAAAGTATGGAGGATCCTCAAGAAACTAAATTAAAAGACATTTAAAAAAAAGTGTGGAGAATCCTCAAGAAACAACATTTCTCAGAAGACTCTAAAACTCCCTAGAACTCTGTGCTATTAAGTTTTAGATGCTTCTGAGAAAACCAAGTGATGATATTCCACTGTCAGGTAAAGGAGTCTGTGGTCAGGAGAGAAGTGTGGGCAGAGATAAAGATATGTAAGTCATTAGATGTTCAGTTGACAGTCTAACTGACAGAACTGGAAAAGACAGCCCAGAGAGAACATGTAGATTGAAAAAAGGGTGAATCACTGTCATTGCATAACAGCTGAGTCATCAGAGGGGATTCTCTGGTCTGCGTGCGTACTGGTTGTACTTAAAAAGGAGCTGGGCAGGGCTGAATTGTCCCCAAAGGTGAGAGGAGTGATCTATTTAGCATCCCTCTGGCAAGGGAGGAGAAGTTGTTTCCTGTTTTTTGTTTTTTCCCCTTTGAATTCTTCCCATCCTTTCTATCCCTAATTACGTTATTACATAACAATTTTTCCCCATTGATGAGATCTTTTGAGAATCAAGTCTTGAATCAATCAATGAATGAGGAAGTCTAAGCCAATTTTATCTTTCTTTCATGAAATAAAGCTAGTTTAAAGCTGAACAATTGATGAACCAACATTGATACATTTCCACTCAGAGTCCATAGCTTACATTAGAATTCACTCTTGGTGTTGTGCATTCCGTGGGTTTTGATGAATTTATAATAAGTATTTGCAAATGTGCATAATTAACAATATGTACCACTCTGTGGGATATGTTGATGATAAAGGAGGCTATTTGTGGGTGTGTGCAGAGAATAAATGGGCAACATATGTATGTACCTTTCAATCAATTGTACAGTAAACCTAAAACTGCTCTAAAAACATCCATAAAGAAAAAAAAAAGAAAGCATTGGAAAATAACAAATTTGAAGTGTAACTGATATATCCAGAAATCTATGAAATGCTCAGACACTGCTTTGTTATTTAATAGTTAACTCCAATGAAAACCAATTTAAACATGGGCAGAAAGATTCAGTTCATTCTTATTTTGTCTTCTTATTTTATGTGATTAAATATCTTGGGTTAACCTTTTGGTATTTTGCCTTGTAGTCTACAGGACAATAATTTATATGGTGCACATAGTAATGACATTGATTGGTTAGAAGTTTGCAAGAGCACCAAGTGCCTTCAAGAATAATTTTCCATTGTTTTTATGGATGAATAGTGTTCCATGGTAGACATATACCACAGTTTATTAATCCATTCATGGGTTGATGGGCGCTTGGGTTGCTTCCATGACTTGGCAATTGTGAATTGAGTTGCAATAAACATTCTTGTGATAAAATGATCTTTTTTCTTCTGGGTAGATACCTAGTAATGGGAGTGTGGGATCAAATGAAAGGTCTACTTTTAGTTTCTTGAGGATTCTTCATACTTTTTCCATAGAGTATGTAAGAGGCTGTATTAGTTTGCAATTCTGCCAGCAGTATGTTCCCTTTTCTTCATGTCCACATCAAGGTTGTATTTACCTGGATGGAGTTAAAGCACATTCTTCTTTGTAAAGTATACTATCCAGAACTCTTGGATGTAGGGAGAGGTCATTGTTTCAAAAATGTTGGGCCTTTTCTAGCTTGTTCATAAAAATATGATTTTCTAGAGACCTTAAAAGACCTCAAAACTTCATATTTTTAGGAAAACTTTTTGAGCAATTATCATTCTTTGATGTGTTGTAGAGCTACATTTTAATTAGCTTTCATTTATAGGCTCAAAGATTTATTGAACCATTGGCTGAGAAACAAAGTAGAGGGGGATCTCTGGTCACTTCCTCCAAGGAAATACTATCTTTCCAAGAGAATACTAATCCGATTGTAGCCAAGTCTTAGACATTGTTGAACTGCACTTACCTGTGGGTAAGGTTGTGATATAGTAAAATGTCTTGTTCCTAGTTGTGAGTTTCCTTTCTCTTGTTTTATGAAGCACCAGCCAGGGAAACTATTGAAGGGTATCCTCTAGAGATGATCTTAGCAATCCTGCTCTCTTGCTTTGTTCTTCTTAGCATGTCTAGACATTCTTATTTCTCTGAGTGGTCAACTTGACGTTAGTAAGACCCGGAGATACAGTTTTGTGCCTAAACTGGTGAGAAAAACACTTTAAGGCCCTCCTTTTTGCCCACACCACGTTTACTAACTCAGCTAATGAGAAATCTCCACATTGGAATTTAAGCACAGGACTAGATAATAATAAGCTGGCAAGGCTTAACCCCCACCCCCATTTTACATTGAGCCTTGTGCATGTATCCACTTTATAGAAATCATGGGAGGAAGGACTAGGCAGACTAGACTAAAGCATTCCTGGGTTTCTTGGCTGTAATGTCATATTAGCATTCTTCAAACTCCCATAATTATTTAACAGCAAGCTATTTTGGGTTTTTTTCAATTGCCATCATTATCATAATTATTGTCCTCATCCTCTCCCTCATCACCACCATTGTTGGGAGACTACCCAGAGTTGCCATGGCTGACACTGTAGGAGAAGAATTAAGAAAATATTAGAAGAAACTGGGGTCTGAGATAGTTTTAAATGTAAGCCACCAAGGAGAGAAGCCTGCCAGGATAAGAGTGTTAAAGATTATTATCAAGATAATGATCAGAATAGCAAATGTTAGTACCCAACACTTGTTGGGTATTTAGCCTGTGTCAGACTCAGTGGCACAGGCTAAATTCTATTTCAAATTTTACTGAATTCTCAAAAACATTTTATAAAGTAGGCAAAATTATCATTTCCATTTCACAGATTAGGAAACCAATCTGTAGGTACTTTACTTACCAGAAAAGTAATTTTCTAAGGTTGAAAATGGCACCCCTGTTTGGTATTTATTATGTAAATCTGGAAAATTGGAAAGGAAATGGTAACTAAATGAAAAATAAACATATTCTTTCCAGATTTATGTTTTTGTCAATAGTACAAGGGAAATTTGAAAAAAGGCTAAATGTGAATAGAATTTTATGTAATTTTTTAAATTAGGTGATATCATTATGAGAAAACACCAATGCAGACATCTACTTTTATTTGGATATATAGAATCCTTTTATTTAGATTATGTCCTAATTAAAATTATAAACTATTAAATTTCAATTTTGCCTCTCTCTCTGCTTACTATTAAAGTTTACAGTTTTTAAAATAGATGACATTCAATATGTGAACTCCAAGCATTTATTAATGTGTAAAAACCTCACACTCATTGTTCTCTGTACTTAGAAGAAGATTAGTAGGGGAAAAAAGCCATATATTTCTAGGCTATTTTATTAAGACTATGTAATTTGTTTATTCTCATAAGTGTTGCTGTTTGAGTTAAACTATATTCCACATTTCCTGAATCGATCTTTGGAATTGTACATTAAAATACATTGAAAAATATCAAAGTTTCTTTTTTTATTTTACCACCATAGAAGGTGGGGTTGATTTATGAACTTAAATCCAGGAATACTTGATCTTCCCTTGATTGTAAGTTTAACTCCCATGAACAATAAATTACACTGCTGATTATGTTTTTATACTTTATCTTCAGTCTGATATTTTTTTATTGTAGTTAGTCAAATTTGATAGTGTCCTGAGAAATGGAGTTATAAAATATTTTAGTACTCAGGTGACAAGTTCGTGAACTCATCTGAGAGATGTATATATCTGTATAGAGATGTATAATGGTAGACAGCTATGATTATTATTAGTATTAACCATTATTCCATTGATTATAAGACATTGGTCAGTAATGCATTCTATAATATAAACCTTCAAACCTGGACAAATTTTATTGTATTTAATTTGTATTTGTACATGTTTTCCATCTATTAGATTATAAATTCTTTCTCATTACTTTTTCTTTTTTGAGATGAGGTCTCACTCTGTCACTGGGCTGGGGTGTAGTGGTGCAGC
This sequence comes from Loris lydekkerianus, assembly GCA_963574355.1. Taxonomy (NCBI): domain Eukaryota; kingdom Metazoa; phylum Chordata; class Mammalia; order Primates; family Lorisidae; genus Loris; species Loris lydekkerianus. Next base: position 55,081 of record CAUYPK010058782.1, on the reverse strand, counting down.
CTTGAACTCCTGGGCTTCCTGCCTCAGACCTCCTGAGTAGCTGGGACTACTGATCATGAGGTCCAGCTGCTGTCCATAATAAACTGTGGTGAAAGTAAAGATTCTTCAAAAGTGGAATATGCATGGAAGAAGCCCAAGTGCCCATCGACCCACAAATGGACTAGCAAATTGTGGTACATGTATACCATGGAATATTATGCAGCCTTAAAGAAAGATGGAGACTTTACCTCTTTCATGTTTACATGGATGGAGCTGGAACATATTATTCTTAGCAAAGTATCCCAGGAATGGAAGAAAAAGTATCCAATGTACTCAGCCCTACTATGAAGCTAAATTATAGCTTTCACATGAAGGCTATAACCCAACTATAGCACAAGACTATGAGGAAAGGACCAAGGAAGGGGAGGGGAGGGGAGAGGTTAAGGTGGAGGGAGGGTAATGGGTGGGGCCCCAGCTATGGTGCATCTTAGAATGGTACAGGCGAAACTTACTAAATGCAGAATACAAATGTCTACATACAATAACTAAGAAAATGCCACGAAGGCTACGTTGAACAGTTTGATGAGAATATTTCAGATTGTATATGAAACTAGCACATTGTACTCCTTGATTGCACTAATGTACACAGCTATGATTTAATAATAATAAAAAAGAAATACCTGTTGGTAATGAGTAAGATTTTTTTATTCAATTTATTTTTAAAAAAGTAAATAAAGCCAGCATCCTATATTCTATGGTAATGGAGAGTATGTACTGTGACTGGAACCACCTGTTACTTCCCTGGGTCCCATTCAGACACTAATGATCAGAGCTTCTAACTAAAGCAGAACTAATACTTTTACATTTCACTTCTATTTCTGACCTCAGACACCAAGATCAAGGCAGAAGGACTCTGGCATTGTACAGTAGGAGAGAAAAATAAAACTCCATAGAATTTCTCAAAATTGGATTATCATCTCCTGCCTTCTGTTGTTATTAATTCAGAGACTTTCCAAGGAAATTTTCGTAGACATGAACGTGGCAAGGGGATCAGATGCTGTCAGGATGGAAGCATTTGGGCTTCACAAGTGGGTATATAAGAAGGCATCAACTATCATGATTTTTTTCCCCTGTCACTGTTAGCCTGTAAACGCAGCACACAGTTAAAGGTTAGGCCATCAGGAATCTCTTTCTTGAGATGATTCTGAAGACTGTTGAAAATGCCATTCTTCTCATTTTATGGGGAGGAAAACAGAACCTAACTGCATCTCTTGCTCTGGGTTCAATCCCCTGATTGAGTCAGAGTTTAGATACAGAAAACCTCATCAGCAGTTTAGATACAGAAAGACAAACAGTAAATAAAACCCTGCCGGTTCTGCTGCTGAGCAGAACAAAAATGTCAGGTGGGAGGTTTGGGTGTTAAAAAGTGATCTAGTGTCTTGTACATTCAAGGAACCACTCCTGAGGAAGGGACAGGGTAAGAACCTTCGCATAAAGAGTTTGGAGGTAGGAGAATAAAGAGACTTGAACTGGGATGCGAACACTTTGCTACTGAGCAGTGGAAGTGGGAGGCAGCTCCCCCCTGCCAGGGAAGCTGATGAATGTTCTGGAGGCCTGGAGGCTGGGCTGACAATCCCTGCTCAGCCATTCTAAACGCAAATGAAGGGGACCCTTCCCGCCCAGGCCCAAAGGGGGAGGGATTAGAAAAAGGAGTTCAAAGCTCTCAAATGGCTCATTTGCGCCTTCCTTTCCCTCCCCCCCTTTATTTTTTAAAGAGGGCAGAAATATGGCTGGTTATTATCTCAAGTTATTGCTACAAAGAATTTTGAAATTAAAAGATAAGTATGCCGAGGAAGCTCAATAATTTTCATAAAAGGGGACTTAAAACAGATGTGCCCTCTTTAATGGAAGCATGCTTGAAAAAATAGGGATGCATTTTTAACATAGCAGAGGGAAGTCACATGTTTGGGTCTTGTCTCCAGTGTTGCAGTGTGGGAATCTCTGTGGGCACAGGCGGATAGCACTAATGTGTTAACTCCGCTGCAGCAAACGGCGGCGTCAAAGTGCTTTCATCTGCCAGCCCTGGGGTAAGCGGCCAGCGTCTGTGCACCAGACCTTTTGCTAACTAGATAATTTAATTTTTTTTGGATTTGTTAAATAATCTGCCATCCAGAATGTGTTGATGTCTTACAAACCACAGACCATATCTGTAAAGAAAGCCAAGATTTTATTTGTCAACAGCTTAATCCTTTTCTTCCTCTTCGTAGGAGATGGTTTTTCCACATTTTCTTTTTGACAAAGCAGATTCTCTTTTAAATCATGTGTCTGTTTGCTTTTTAGACTGCTCAAATGTTGGCCTTCAGCTTTAGCCTCGATTCATTCATTCATTCATTCATTCATTCACCAGATGACTAGTTTGGTGTCAATGCTTAGTAAAACTGCATGTCACTTTGATTCATTTCCTGAATGGGAAGAAGGAGATGAAAGTGCTCAGTCTGTGAGTCTAAAGAAGAGAAACTAAAGACCATCAGGCCAACCACAGCCCTTTTCACGAGTAAAAGAGGCAAACCTTGAAACGCATTTAGAAATCACCTAATTGCCACTTGGCGCCTGTAGCACAGTGGTTACAGCGCCAGCCACGTACACCAATGCTGGCGGGTTCAAACCCAGCCTGGGCCAACTAAAACAACAATGGCAACTGCAATAAAAAATGGCCAGGTGTTGTGGCAGGTGCCTGTAGCCCCAGCTACTTGGGAGGATGAGGCAAGAGAATCACTTAAGTCCAAGAGTTGGAGGTTGCTGTGAGCTGTGACACCGTAGCACTCTACTGAGGATGAAATAGTGAGACTCTGTCTCAAAAAGAAAGAAATCACATAATGTGCATAATGCAAGGGTATATATATTTCAAAATAATTATGAGTAAATTTTAAATGTCTTACCAGAAAAAGTAAGTGAGGGGATGGCTATGTTAATCAGTTTGATTTAAGCATTTCCCATTGTATGTCAAATCATCACACTGTACCCCATAAACACTGTTATGATTTTAATTTAAAAAATTAATAAAAAAAAATATAAATCACAAGTGCACCAAACATCAGTGAAACTTTCATTCCTTCTTGTCTTGTGTCAGTGGGAAGTTAGGAAATGTGAATTTTCTCAACCCCCTGGGTTCTGCTGAGTAGTCCAGAGCGTGGCCCGCAGCAGGGAGAAACTAGGAGAATCAGTGCATATCCGCTTCCTCTGCAGGAAGAATTGTATCTCTTGTTTTCAGTATTTTTTTGGGGGGTGGGGAAGCTGGGGCTGGGTTTGAACCCACCACCTCCGGCATATGGGGCTGGGGCCCTACTCCTTGAGCCACAGGTGCCGCCCTCTCTTGTTTTCTTTCTACTGTCCTGAGTTGATTTTGGTAATTACTCCTCTAAAGAAATAGAATGCTTGTTAAAGATAGAGTTGGCTTTTACTTAGAGGAACCATGAGGATGCTTCCTTCTGTTGAAATGTAAGTTCAATGATGTAAAAGAGGCATCTTTTCTCAGACTTTTAAGTACCAATGTGACCATTGATTTTGGTGCTTGGACTATGTCACTAAAATGACTCATTATCTGTTGATGAAGTTCAGTAAGCTGAAAGGAATAATAAGAAAGCACAGTTCCTATGTGCCTGGTAAATATATTCTCCCCATTTAAGTCCACACAATGAGTGAGGAGCCATGATCATCTCTGCTTTACAAATAGGTAAAAGGACACTTTGAGAGGCGGAGTAACCCGTCCAAGAACCCAGCAGTCTGGCATCATTGGACTCACCCCTTAGCTCTGTGCCACTCAGTAGTACAGCAGCAGTTGTCTTTGCTGCCAAAATTTTTGTTGTAAAATGTGAAAAATGAACTAAATATATAATGTTCAGGTGTAGGAAGACTCAACTCTGCCATGATGTCAGTTCTTCACAACTTCTTCTATATATCCAATCAAAATCCTAGTGAGTTATTGTGTGGCTATCAAAAAACTCATTCTAAATGTTATCTGGAGAGGCCAAAGACCCAGAATAGCCCACACAATCAATATTGAAGGAGAAAAATAAAGTTAGAGGAGGACTGGTACTAACCAACCTCAAGACTTACTATAAAGCTATAGCAATCAAGACTGTGAAAGAATGTACAAAGAAATCAATGGAACAGAAGAGAGATCCCTGAAATAAGCCCACATATGTGCAGTCAACTGGCTTGTCACAAACGAGCAAGAGCCGTACAATGGAGCAAGATGGTTTTGTCAACAGCTGGTGCTGGAGCAACTGGACATCCACAGGCACAAACAAACGAACAAAAGAAGTTGCTAGACATATACCTTAAACACCTCACAAGAAGTAACTCAACATGAATCATAGACCTAAATGTTAAAATGCAAACTACAAAACACTTAGAAGAAAACACAGGAGAACATCCAGATGAACTCGGGCGTACTGAGGTCTTTAGACATGCAGCACCAAAGGCACAGTCCATGAAAGACAGAATGGATAAGCTGGACTTGGTTACAATTTTAAAATTCTGCTCTGTGAAAAATGGTGTCAAGAGAATGAAAAGATAAGCCACACAGATGGGGAGAAAATATTTGCAAAAGATACATTTGATAAAGGACGTTATTCAGAATAGACAAAGAACTCTTAAAATTCAACAGTAATTCAACCCAGTTTAAGAAATGGGAGAAAGATCTGATCCAGGGGTCCTCAAACTCCACATGAGGCGGTGTCATTGCATTTGTTCCCGTTCTGTTTTTTTACTTCAAAATAAGATATGTGCAGTGTGCATAGGAATTTGTTCATAGTTGTTTTTTTTAAACTATAGTCCGGCCCTCCAACGGTCTGAGGGACAGTGAAATGGCCCCCTGTTTAAAATGTTTGAGGACCTCTGTAATAGACATTTCACCAAACAAGATAGACAGACAGCAAGTGTGCATGTGGAAAGGTGCTTCATATCTTATGTCGTTAGGAAATTGTGAATTAAAACGACAATGGACTATGAATCCATGCTAAAAAGAATGAACTATCAGGCCATGAATAGAAATAGGAAGAAACCTAAGTATATATTTCAAAGAGAAAGAAGTCAGTTGGAAAGGCTGTGTATTGTCTGATTCCAATTGGGTGGCATTCTAGAGAAGGCAAAACTATGGCCACGGTAAAATGTGCAGTGATTGTCAGGGGCTTGGCAAGGAAGGAGGAATGAACAGGCAGAGTGCAGAGGATTTTTACAGCAATGAAATGACACTCTGATGTCATAGTGGTGGGTATTTGTATAGACCCACTGAATATGCAACACCAATGAGCCTTAATAACGTGAAGGATGGACTTGGGGTGAAAGGAGACTTCACACATCATGTGGTACAATAGAAATCAGAGAAGAGAAATAAGAAACTAGCATTTGGTCTGGCTCGTAGTAACTCTTTGACCTCTAGGAAGGCAATAATAATAATATTATTGAACCTTAGTTTCCTTATCTGTAAATTATTAATTATTATCTCTGTCCAATTTTCAAGACTCTTAGAACAAAGTAAGATGATATTAAGAACACTCAAGAACTATAAAGCATCTGAGATGGGTACAGCATGATAACTGATGCAGGAAAGTCATCTAAACTGCTTATCAAACCAATTCATTTTCTTCCCAGGCTGCAGCACATCTAAATGGGGCCTTGTTGTCCTTCTGGCCATGGGATGCAAAGTGAAGTAGACACTTTCAGGCCAGGGCGAAGAGCTTCTAGACTGACTCTGCCCCTATCAACCAGCAAGATGCGGAGAGGCCAGGGGAACACTCTTTTACCCAAGAAGAGAGGGAGCTGCTGGACTCGAGGAGCCGGTCCGTGAGGACACGGACTTCCACACACAAGAAGTAGATGAGTTTCTGGACTTCTTATTCTGGAGGTTTTGCTATAAAACAAGGTTCTGGACTACTTGTTGCAGCAATTCCTCTATCCTGATGAATACAAGTAATATGAATTCTCTAAACAAATTGCACAATTAAACCATTTTAACTGCCCTTTGTTAAGAAGAAAATAAACTTTGGCTCGGTGCCCGTAGCTCAGTGAGTGGGGCGCCGGCCATGTACACCAAGGCTGGCGGGTTCGAACGCAGTCTGGGCCAGCTAACCAATAATGACAACTAGAAAAACAACAAAAATAGTCGGTGTTGTGGTGGGCACCTGTAGTCCCAGCTACTTGGGAGGATGAGGCAAGAAGCAAGAGGCAAGAGAATTGCTTAAGCCCAAGAGTTTGAGGTTGCTGTGAGCTGTGATGCCACAGCACTCTACTGAGGGCAGCATAGTGAGACTCTGTCTCCAAAAAATGAAACAATGAATAAACTTTGAGAACCCGTTTTTTATATTTCACATATGTGATATTTTTACATTCCATGAAAGATATATTGATAAAAATAGCAATTTCCTAATGAGTATTGTAAATGCAGATTCTCGGGCAGTGGTTGGGCACAAAAGGGTTTGCTTATCTTCCCTATTTGTAAATACCTTTTTATTTGAGCACTTTTCCCGGTATACTAGCTGAGAAAGCATTTTTTATGTTTATGATCTAAAATCTTAGAAATTTAAACCACTCAATAGACTCTTATCAATGCTTGTCATTTTGACACTGGGTTCTGACTTTATAATTTAGAAATTACTTGAGTTCTAAAAGATTGTGTTTATGTTCATTGGTTAGTTGGTTGATGAATTGGGTAGTTAGTGGATATATTGGTAGATGAGTTGAGTAGTTGGATTCAGATTGTGTTGTGTTGTGTCTTAAACAAATCAGATTAATTCTGTGCTCGTATTTAAGAGCACAGATCCAGGAGCAGATTTTATTTGTTGAGTACCCTGGACATCCAGTGAGGAGTGCGAGTGTGGATGTCTGTCCGTCTGTGTGTGTTTTGTGCAGATCAGAGTTAATGAAATCCACCCCCAGTTTCCATTTCCAACAGGGTCAAGGCACCTGACCTTTCCATATGACACATAATGGCACCTCTAAAAATTTCAGTTATAACTGTCTACAATAACAAAAGGATTATTGTTAGACATGCATTCAGCTAGCTTAGAATGCTAAATATAATATATATCTACAAACGTGTCTATAAATAAGGTTTTTAAAAAACATTTTCAGCATGACTTTGAAAAGAAATGAAAAAGTCAATGCTAGAAATCTCCCAATTCAAGTGAGCATTTTATTATTAATGAAAAGCTCATGCTGGTTGAGAGGGAACGGGTCATCGGAGTGGGAAAGTTCATAGACTTTTTGGATGTCCAATTTCCCCCTCAGTGCAAGGGCAGCTATGAAGAAACCGGATCCTCACGGAGTGGTGATGGTGAAAGAGGGGGAACCTGAGCCAGGTTACGCCAATAATTGCCAGCCCCCCAGGATTCTAGCTCAGAAATTTTTGTATGTTCTCAGGAGACAAAAATGAGTGATCATCAAAGGCAGCAGAGCTCAGCAGGACTGTCACAAGCCTGAAGTTACAACTTAGACATGCAATAGAAAATATCATCGCTACCTCTCCAGTGCATCGCCTGTAGTAATTAAAAACTTGATCCCTGCTGTTTTATCATCTCATTAGCAATGGGGGCACAAGACTTTTATCCTTGTTTGTCAGGAATCAAACATACCAGAGGAACTCTGATTATAAATTGATGAAAGTAAAGTTAAACTTTTAAATAAGAGAAGTGACTGTTCATGATGTTTTTTTAAAGCTGATTAAAGAGATCTATATTTTTTTCCTATAAAAGTAATATCTCCGTCCAGCCCAGAATTGTAAAGGTCATCTCTAGGATTGCTACCTGGGATGTGTTTTGTAAAGGGGCTTGCTTTGTGAGCCGTTCTGATTTAAAATAAATATCAGCTCTAAAAAACTCCCTGAAAGAGCAGATCCAAAGAGTGTCATCCTTTTTAAGGCTTTTGATGAAGTTGAAACACCTTCTCCCCCTCTCAGTCATGTGTATTATAATGTCTTTTATTCAGGGTAACTGCCTGACCTCACCTCATCATTTAAAAGCCCAGGCAAGCCTTTTGCTTGTTTTAATAACTTGTTTTTAACTGAGGACAGGTGAAGGACCTGAGGTCTGTTTCAGGCAGCTCATTTCTACATTTGTTTCCAAAATGGAAATTTTCCTTCAGAATTAACTTTGTTTCCTTTGGGTCCAAAAAAAAGCCAGAGCTGTACCTCCTCTGTAGCACTTTAGTCAAATTCTAATTGTGCTACAGAACTATTGGAGAGTTTGGATTTGAAGAATAAAGAACAGCTGAAAGGCCTCTTTCCTGTAATCAACTATTTGCCTGTGCGTTCAAAGCATCCTAACCCAGTGGCTTCTGTGCCCCACACCGAAGGTGCTGGGATACGAGGAAATAAAATGGAGCCCTGACTTGCCCATAACTTTCAAACTTTCTTCTCTTCATAATCTAAGAATTCTGTGTCAAAGTTGCTTGAGGAATGGTAAGAAGTGAAAAAAAGTTAAAAGCTAGATATTGTAAACTTCAGCACTGTTGACATTTTTGATGAGATAATTCCTTGGGCTGTGGTGGGGGGACTATCCTGTGCACCGGGGGGCATTTAGCAACACTCCCAGCCTCTACCTACCAGGTGCCTGTGGCACCCACCTTCCTATTGTGACAACTGAAAATACCTTCGGACTTTGCCAAATGTCCTAGGAGTCAAAATCATGCCCAGTTGAGAGTGACTGAACCACTGTGCATATATTATATTACCATTTGTGTGATACATACATGTTGTGTGATGGCCATTTGGGTGGTCGTTGAAATAGTATGAGGCGAAGAGGACTACAAGCTCTGGTGGCATGTAGCAAACTTCTTTATTTCTGACCAGTTTAAATAGCCAGTTCTGCACATACACACTGTTAATCAATAATCCCACAATCACTTCATAGGTATATTATAAAAACAAATTAACCTTTTCCTGGAATCTGCTAATCTACTGATCCATTGATACTCATTCTTCTAAACTTTCTATTATATTTAAAAATAATAGTCCCGGAAAAACGTGCTGTTAGCCATTTTTCCCATAAACTGCTTAGCCACAAGACCGCTGTGGGGGGAAAAGGTTGATTGTTCACCTGCTCTCTGAAAGCCAAAATCACCTTGAGGTAGAGACCTTATCTCACAAAACCACAGCCCAGAGATTCCTAGGACTTACTGATGGCATGTTTGCACGCCTAAGCCCCATGGCCAGCTTCTGAGCACTGGACTTTTACCTCCAAAGCACTCAGGCTTAACGGCCTAGTTAGAGTTCAGCCCCAGTTTTGCCTGGCTGTGCAAAGTAAGAATTTGTCTCTGCTCACTCTCAGAATGGTGGGCACAGAGGCATTCAGGCTTTTCACCTAGACATGCATGATTGTGAACACATGGACCATCCTCAAAAAAACACACACTCTGATAAAGAGTGATTTCTTTCCTAGGTGAAGAGGAGAACGGGATAAATGACAACTCATTTTTCTCTGTTTTACCTTTTTATACTTTTATATTGTGTGGCTTATGTGTGTATCACCTGTACTAATTTGCAAACACAAATGAACAAATGGACAAATAATTCAAACCAGGGGCTTTTGCTGAGATAAATAAGTGGATAACTAAATTAATTAATAAATAAAGCAAATACATGAATGGATAAGTCAAGATTCTGGTTGGAGGAGGCCCCTTGCATGTACTATATTTCTGCACAAATTAACTAACTAGTTGATGCTGATGAGCCAAGTATAGAATTAATCAGAATTCTTCCAATAAAAGCAAAAGTAAATGTTTATGCACATGTATCAGTGACTTGGGTGTTTCTGATTTTATTTTATCATTATAAGCACCACCAATAGATCATTAGGTTTTGTTTTTCCACTGGACAAATCCAAGTCCTCAAAGTCATTCACAGAGGAGAGGACACTTTCTTGAAGGATCAGGGTCTGTCCTCACTTTCTAGGTCGGAGTCTGTAATGCTAGCCTTTGCCCTGCCAGGCAGAAAGAAGCCCTCCGTTGGGGCAGCTGCCCCCATGTGCCGGGGTGTGTGTGTGTGTGTGTGGCCAGTATCCTGTCCCAACATGGAGAGCAGTATCCTGGCCGCCTTCTCAGCTGCACTGTCATGGGCTTGGCAGTTACCTGCCCCGCCATGCCGACCCCCAGCTTAAAATCTGTCTGCTTGTTAGTGGGTAAAAACATATGGTTAGACAAAGGAGTAAGTTCTAATGCTCAATGGCAGAGCAGGGTGACTACAGTTAGCAACAATGTGTTGTATGTATTTTAAAATAGCTGGGAGAGAGAACCTGAAAGGTTCCCAACACATAAAAATTTCAAATACTCAAGGCGATGGATACCCTCAGTCCTCTGACTTGATTATTACAGTCTATGCATGTAACAAAATATCACATGTAACAAAATATCAATGGATTTGACTCCAGGGAGTTTACCTCCAGGATGGGAGATAAGATTATGTATGAAAAATTTTAAAGCTGATAAATATTATGTATCAATTTTTTACAAGCTGCAACCATACCTACTCTCTCTACCCTTCTTAACAACTCCTAACTGTACAAAACCAAAGTGTAAACAATAGGTCTGGCTTCGGATCAGCGATAATATTACTACAAGGACATAAAGTTGTATGACATTTAACTTGGGAGCCAGCCTGGTGTCCTAAGAACAGCTGTGAACTGGGAGCCAGCAAACTTGACCTCCAGATGCTTTGTGTGTGTGTCACCTGGGTTACTCCCAGCAATGACCCATATACAGATGACAGTGAAGCAACTGAGTCAGGTGATTTGCCCAAGTCACCCAGCATCTTAGCTGCGGAGCAGGGATTTGAACCTAGGAAGTATGACCTCAAACTACACCGCTGAACATGTGTAAAACATGCTGCAATTTTTATTAGGCTTCTATCTTTTTTTTCTTTAATGTGTCACTGACATGCCTTTTGAGTGTTGCAAGACCTCATTTTTCTCATAAACCGTGTGATTTTTACTGCACAGTTTTGCACAGCACAGTGATTTTTAGTCAAGTATGTAGCAGAACCAAGTGTAATTATCTCTGCTAAGTTTTACAGAATCTCAGAGTATTTTGATCCTGATTCTGTTATTCATAACATTTGGCATTTCTAATCTTCATGTTACATGAATTTGATGAGACTATAACACTAAATCTCCATAAGTCATTGAGAAGAAAAGGCTGTATTCTGGAGAAGAGTCTTACAAAAAACGAAAAAGGCATTTCCTGTGGGAGAAAGTGGTTTCAGGATAATAACAAATTTTAAGTCATGTTATCAACTTAATAAGGTCTTTTCCAGTTTAGCTTAAGAAAAAAGAGCCTTTTTCTCCCATATTGAAATCTTTATTTAAGAAGACATTAAGAAATGAGGGGCTTCTGGGCTTTGGGTGGCTCTTTAAAGAGTTTTCTAGCCCGGTGTCTTTGCTGTAGAAATCAATCAATGAGGCTTCAGAAACGAACCGTCTTGCCAAGATGGCCCATCTGCTGCTGCCAGAGCCAAGTTTCCCCAGTTCATGGCTGCTCTTACGACACCAGCCTGGCTCCCAGGTTGTATGTTGTACAACTTTATGTCCTTGTAGTAACACTGATGCTGATCCAGAGCCAGACCCACTTGTTACCACAATGATGGTTTTGTACAGTCGGGCGCTTTTAAGAAGAATAGAGAAAGTAGGAATAGTTATGGCTTTTGAAAACTGATACGTGAGTACTAAATGAATATGACACTTCACCCACTTCACCTGGGGAAACCCCTGAGGTTTGCTTGCAAAAGTGGGGCCTGGAAGCACCATAGCTCATATGATATCATAAAGATGTGGAGATAGTATTATCTGAAATCAGAAGCGTGTCAAGGGATGTGTGTGGATCAGCTTACAAAAGCTCAGTGAACTGAAATGGTCGGGGGATGTTTGAGGCACGGGCCATGGTATGTTTTGTGAATTCCTTGGTTGCTTACTTCAGCCCAGTGTGTGTGTGGAGGAATTTTCTGTATTCCCCTAGCATTTATCCAAGATGAATTGCCCAGAAGCAAACAGGAATTTTGTGCTGAGCTCAACTTGTCCTCTAATAGATCAATCGCCTTGGAACAAATGTGCATTTTAAAAGCAAGCATTACATCAGAAATGCGTCACATCCTATGCTTGGGATAAACCATACTTCAAGAATAAAACGTAGCTACCATTTGTATCAGGCTTATCACATGCCAAGCACACTGCCAAGCGTTTGCATGTATTATACCTTTTTAATCTTAACTACCTCCTTGAGGTAGGTGTGGCTACCATGATGCCGTTTTTATATGTGAGGAAATTAAGGCACCAAGAGATTGGCCAGATGGAGCTGGGATTTGACTCCTGGAGTTTGACAGCAGCAGCCTTGCGCGAAGGCTGAGGGGTGGTCTTGTGTTCCACACAGAGTCCCATGTGCATCTGCAAGGGGCTGGGACCTGGAGGGCAGCTAGAAAGCTCTGGGGTCTGAGCCTTCCTGGAGCTCCCCCATGTGGCAGGTGGGGGAGTGACAAGTCCTGTCTATTCTCAGGGTGCACCTCACTGGAGCATTCAGTCTTGTTCTGGGCACTCCACTTCTAAAAAAAGAGGATAAATAAATTGGGTAAGGAGATACGAATACACCCATGTTCAAAGGAGTATAAGCAAGAGGGCACAGGTGTTTAAATTCCTGACAGATGAGAAGCTGAGGAGGAAGTTATGCCATTCAGAAGAGAAAAACAAGAGAGTTTCCTTGAAGTTTTCGAGAGGTTAGAACATGTCAAGACTATTAGATTTCTCTCTCTATTTTTAATGTTGTGTTTTTTTCCCTGTCTGAACCCCTGGAGTAGAGCAGGGTGGGGTAGATGATGACTAATATTTACTGAGCACATAGTTCAGACACTTTGCTGGCACCATCTTGATGGCCCCAGGTGGTGGCCCCATGATGCCAGGTCAGCATTATCCAGCAGGTGGACACTGAAGCCACTGAGACCAGGCAATTCACCCAAGTTACATGACTTGCCAGTGGCAGAGCAGGGATTTGAACTCGGGAAGTTTGACTTCAAAATTTGTATTCATCACCACCAAGCAGGACAAAGTACAGGGAAACAGATTTGGATTCCATATAAGGGAGAATGTTCCAGAAAACAAAAGTGTTCTCTCTCTGAAATCATGAATTGCTGGTCCTCAGAAGAGACTGAATAACCTCTTGTTGAGGATACTTAAAGAAGAAGCAAGAACAAACTTGGTAAGATTAGCATTGAGGGTTTCATTCAAAACCAGCTTTCTATGGTTCTCATAGAGGGTAGAAAACCCACGGTTTTAATAAAATAAATTAAAAAACCAACAAACACATACAGCAGCAACTATGCCCAGGGACCAAGATGAGCGTATTTAATGTCTTCATTCCCCAGATATTTATGCAGAGAATTTTATAGTAACTTAATTTGAATAATAAAAAGATTACTTTCCATTCTGAGAGGTGTAACCTCATTATGTATGGCTTGGTAAAGTAAATATATAATCTGAAACACAGAGTATATGAAATGTATGTCTAAAATATCTTTGCCCTGTGGACTGTTGCAGATATCTGTTGAAGGATCTTCAAAATAGTCCTTCCCATCTTGACACAAACCTTCCTGCCTACAGTTCCCTGCACACTCTCTGTCCAGCCTGTGCAGCCCACCCCTTGAAGAAGTTGTGTAGCTTCCCCCTCTTCCAGCATTGACTCAGCCTGCCTGCACTATTCAAGGCCTGGCTTCCTCCCCAAGGAATGAGCACCCTCTCCCAGCCACTAAAGAAAGCCAGTGTCTGTCCTCAGGCCCCTCCACCCTGCCAGCTCCGTGGGAGAGGCCAGTGCTCTGCTGTCTCTGCTTTTTTCTGGCTCCTCTGGCTTCTCCCTCCTGGTTTCTTTTGCTGACTCATTTGCTGACTGTTGCCTGTCTTCATGTCCCACCATTGCCATCTTGTCTTATTTTACACTCTCCCATCTCTGTGTCTTCTGAGTGTTCTTCTGCCCGCCACTAAACTACAGGTATCCAAGGGTCCTCTTCTGTTTTTTCTCTGGCAAATGGCTCTTCCAGTGGCTTCAGACCCTGCCCATTTGGGGATGACTCAGTTCTTGGATTGGTGGGTCTCTAAGCTCTAAGGCCGTGCGGGTGTCCAGCCTTCTCCCACACATCTCCAGATATCTTAGCTCAACGAGTCCAAAGTGCATCTGTTCACCTGCCTGCAGCCCTGCACCTGGCTTGCTGACTTGGTCCACACAGTAAAATGCAGACCATCCTTCAACCTTCCCTTTCCTCCTCCATCTCACGGAACTTCTGGTTCTATCCGCCCACCCCAGTGCTCCCAGCCGGGCCACCTATCCCATCCTCACTGCCACTGCTCTGCTTTGCCTTCTCAGTCCTCCAGCGTCTGTCTCTGCCTTTTTTTTTTTGGCCAGAGCTGGGTTTGAACCCACCACCCTCGGCATATGGGGCTGGCGCCCTAGTTCTTGAGCCACAGGCACTACCCGGTCTCTGCTTTTTGCTCTAACATCATCTTTGTTACCAGACCCTCATGATCTTCACTTCGATCACGTTTTTTCTTTAGTTTCCTGAACTTGTTCTTCCCACTTGTGCAGCTGCTTCTGGACATGCAGTTCCCTCTTTCTGGAGCTGTAAAAGTGACTTTTACTTTTTGTCTGGCTAATTCCTATTCATTCCTCAGATAACCAGTTTAGATGTCATTTCTATGAAAAATCTTCCCAATTTCCCAATCAGATGATCTTCTCTGCACTTCCAATAAGAAGAATTTGATGTGGGACCTTCTTATCTCTTGTGCCTGTTTATTCATTTGTATGTCCCCCTTGATTGTTAATTTCATGAGAACAGAGATAGTTTTACGCCTAGCACAGAGTAGATTCTCAATAAAGATTTGTCGACTGAATATGAAAAATTGAGATTCTGTGCTTTTTCCAGCTAACCAGCCTCTGCCTACAATTTGCTGTTGCAATGACTTCACGGATTCATAAATAGAAACCATAATCTTTAGCAGTTTGGGCCCAAAACTAGTCTTTTATAAAGATAAATCTGCTGTATGTCTTCTAAACTTGGTCTTAGAGTTATACAATTACGGAGTTCATTAGCTTTGCATGTTAGATTTGTTTTTATGAAATATACAGTGAGACTTCATGATAGTATGTTCATGGACAAGATGTTTAATTACAATGCAGAAAGTTTATTTTCTAAAACCGTTGATTAATTGAATTTATTCACAGCCTAACAAAAAAACACCCAAATCTATTTATAATTACGAAGGACTTTTCCATTTAAAAGAAAGTACTTCACAGGCTCAATTTTTATGCCCCCCCCCCAAAGAAAACATTTTGCATGTACTAAAAATCTTAAAAATATAGGACGATATAAGGCAGGCAGAAAAAAATATAAATGTGTTTGCTACCACTGAACTGTATAGTTAAAAATAAATATATATTTTACCTCAATAAAAACTAAATTGAAAAAAATAAAAGGGGACTATTTCGGTAATTTAGTCGATGAACAGCTTCCTTTTAAAATTGAATAATGTATAGTGCCCTTTCCCCCATGGGGAACACGAGTAAGATAAATTCTTCAGTAGTGGTGTAGCTTTCTAGGTTAGAGTGGTTTTATTCGACAAAGAAAATTGAGATATGACTTCGGTGTCACACACTTCTTTATGGCTGCAGTAAAGAGCTCCTTTGTATATGTAATAAAATAGAAGACATTTTAAGCACTTAGAGAGTTCCACATCTAAGATCACAGTTCCCACAAGACGAGATCTAACTTACCCTATTGTAATGGAGCAGAAATACATGAGACATGATTTTGTTTGAAATATTGGACCATTTTCCTTTGATTCCATGATTTCCAAGCCACCCCAACTCCGTGGTGCTACTTTAATACAATGTACTTCTAAATCCTATCGCCCTTCCCAGCCAGGTAGGTGTGAGCACCATTCTTCCCGTGTGAGTCCACTCTCTAAGGCGACAATTTCAAAGCATATTTTCCTGATCATGGGGAAGGTCATGTTCTAAAATACAGTGGCCAGACCGGGAATTAAAGATAGCCAGGATTTCAAATCAATTTTTAGACCTAACATTTGTAAAAGGGGGGGGGGGGGGGAATCTGAAGTGAGTAACTTGGGCTACAGAGGGATTGGAGAAGTGTGTAAGTAGCTAAATTCACAGGACAAAAGCAGACATTTCTTTTGTTCTGCATTCCGAGGGCCTTTCTCATGCAAAACCTTAGGTCAGAGGAGAAAATTAGGCCAAGGAAAGCTTGAACTAAAACTCTTATAGGTTGTCTTTCAAAAACACTGCCCTTTATTACCTCTTCTCATTTTCTGCTGACATAAACCCATAAATGAGCTTTCTGTGGCTCCAAAAGTGTGTGCTTGCTAAAAAAAAAAAAAATCTCAACGCAATTGTTTAATTGAAAATTTTCACTTTCCCATCCAACTACCTCCCTCTTGGTGTTGCCCAATCTTTCCTCTGCCACTGTCATCAAAAGGCTCAGCCTATGCCTCCCGCCCCTCTCCCCACCTTAGGTTGCATTATCAGAGACACTACAGCACAGACTGGCCCCAAGAAAAGACCAGGAAATGCTCA
Source organism: Loris lydekkerianus (assembly GCA_963574355.1). Lineage (NCBI taxonomy): Eukaryota > Metazoa > Chordata > Mammalia > Primates > Lorisidae > Loris > Loris lydekkerianus. The sequence continues at coordinate 38,488 of CAUYPK010058782.1, read as the reverse complement.
TTTCCCTCTCTCCATATGGAGCAGAGAGGTTGTCTGGAGACCCCTGCCTTCCATCACTGGCCACTGGCTTTACCAGTGGTAAATAAGAGTCTCTTGCTGGGTAAAAGCTAAATGACAGGGGTGGCAGCACCCTGGGCTGCCCCATGCCCCAGGCATGTGTGAGCCTGCTCAGCTCCTCCCTCTCAAATGTGGGGCTCAGGTGGCACAATCACTTGTCCCCTCCTAAGGGATCGTTGGCAAACATTTAGTGCTTCTCAAAAGATTTAGTATTTCTACTCCTTACTCTTAAAAATGTAAGTCACATGGCCCAGGCTTTCTCTATCTGCAAATACAAATATCCTTTCATTTGTCAAATGTGCACTGACCAGCAGAAGGAGGTGAGGGACGGCATGGTGACAGCTGGGGAGACAGCGTGCTAGGCAGAGGACAGTCTGTGTGCTCAGCCTCTGAATGCCAGGTACCTGGAGGAACAGAGTGGCTGTGAGGAAAGAGAGGGACGTGAAGACTTCAGGGAGGCAATGGGAGACAGTACTGAGGGCCTTGAAGGCCATTGCCAACTGAGAATCATGTATTCCGATGACCATAGAAAGCCTTGGGAGTATTTGAGTGGAGGAGGAGTGTTGTCCAGACTAGAGTGCCATGATATCATCATAGCTCACAGCAACCTCAAACTCCTGAGTTCAAGAGATCTTCCTGAGTAGCTTGGACTGCAGGCATCTGCCACAATACCTGGCTAATTTGTTGTTGTTGTTTTTCTATCTTTAGTAGACACAGGGTCTCGCTCTTGCACAGGCTGGTCTCAGACTCCTGAGCTCAAGTGATCCTCCCACTTCAGTCTCTCAGAGAGCTAGGATTACAGGCGTGAGCCACTGGGCCTGGTTAGGAGTGTCTGGATTTGATTTATCTTTTAAAAGAACATCTTCTCGATCACCCTTCAGCAGCATCTCACCTAATGTGCACTGTGAGGGTGTTCAGCACACCCCCTGGGTGAAGGGCTCCACTACAACTTGAACTTTACCTCAGAAATGAAAACAATGGAACCTAAACATTTGTACCATCATATCAATCTGAAATAAAAGAAAAGAACATCTCATTGCCATGTTGAAAAACAGACTGAAGGGTGCAAAGGTGGAAATAGACTGAGTAGAAGGCTATTGTGACCATCTGAGAACAGATACCATGGCTTGGACCAGTGCATTAGTAGGAGGGGAGGATCAGTTTCTAGATATTTTGAAGAGAGAACTTACAGGATTTGTTGATGCTGGACTCTCCAGCTTCTAGAACTGTGGGAAATAAATGTCTTCCAAGACACTCATTGTAAGGTATCTTTGTTACCAGCCCCCACTGATATTATCTATACCTCCGTCTTCACTGTATCTCCGTATCTGTGCCAATACTTGTATCTGTAGCTATATCCTAATCCTGCACCTCATCTGCATCCATATCTGAGCTATATGCACAGCCTTATCTGTCTACTCACCTACCTACATTCCTACCTGCTGCTATTGGGTGCCCCACTTACCACCAGGTGAGAAGTGCACACTGTCCTCCATGCTGCCGTAATTATGGAAACCCTTAGCATTAGAGCGAGGCTCAGCCTCGTGTAGCAGGTCAGAAGTCACTATGGCCATAAACCCCAGGCAACTCCTGACCCTGCCTTGAGAGCCAGAGCAGCCAACCTGGGCATGGTGGCATGTCCTGGTGGGGATTGCAGAGAGAGGTGCAGCACAAATGGACCTGCCAGATGAGGACTGAGCCTTCCTGCTGCTGGGTGCAGCCTGGGTCTGCAATGCAACTCTAAATTAATTCAATAAATACAGTTCCTCTGTTCCAAAGGGCCTGAAGCCGAGTCGCGCGTTTCCTTACTGGCTGTGGCAATGATAGTAGCAGCTGCTTTTCACTGAGTGTATTCTCTGCCAGGCACTGGGGGAAACCAGCCCACACCACAGCTACCAGGAGGTGGACAAGGCACCAGAGCCTCACCCCTCAACCCCATGGGGGTTCTCTGCAAACAGAGGCCAGCTTTTGCACCCCAATCCTCTCCCCCTAACTTATTTCTGCTTCTCTGAAGTGCCCTCTTGGTTTTCTACTCAGAGGTGAGCTATTATAGATGTTTATTTAAGCCTATATATATATATATATATGTGTGTGTGTGTGTGTGTGTGTGTGTGTGTGTGTGTGTGTTTTAAAGAAACAATAACATCCCTTTTTCTGACATAAATACCTTTTGGAAAAGCTACCATTTCCTGCCCTCTTTCTATTGTGCATGCCACAGTTTCAGTAGATGACATGGTAAGTGACCAAGCGGTCGCAGAGTGCTTGCTGCTGTGCACATCCTCTGTCTCAGTCAGTCCTCAGCAAGGCCCTGGGACAGCATTATTGCCACCATTTGCCAGGTGGACACAGGTCCAGATACTGTGAGTGGCTTGCCCAGCAGCTCGTAAGGGGCCATACTTGAGTTAGGATTCAACCCGATGTAATTTGACTCAAAATATTCACTAGCTTGGGTGAGGATGTTTACAAAAAGACAGAAATCATGAATTTCAAGATTGTTAACTCAGTCTGGGAACCCTGGGACCATTGGTCACTCTAGTCCTGGGCCTGAAAAATTTAACCCTTACCTGTTACGGCAGCTAGCAAGCAAGGCCAAACAATCTCACCAATGTTCTGAAAATCAAATTTGGAATGTTTCTTAAAGGGTGACACTTATCTCCATCTGTCCATCTTGCCTTCCTTGTTAAAAGCAAACCAGAAAAAAGCACATTGAGCAACAGCCTTCTATTATGACAGGACGTGTCTTCAGACAAGCCTCAGGTGGGCTCCCAGACCTGGCCTCACCACAGAGGCCACCAGACCTCCCAGCAAACACAGCCCTCTCTGCTCCCCCTCACTTGGGCAGTGCCGTCTGCCCCAGATGCCTACCCAACCACAAAGCTCTGCACTCACCAGCAATTAGTTTTGTTGTCAGTACAAACAGCACTGCCTTGAAGAAGAATACAGCCCCCCCCAAAAGCACTAAGCTGTTCCTGCCTCCTACCCCTAGAGAGGTGAGAGATTCTTGGTTCCTTCCCCTCTTCCTGAAAAGCAGGACGTTTTGGTTTCTTGCTTGAAAATAGCATCTTTTCTAAGGCTACCAGGAGCCCAGATGCCGAGTCAGGGGCTACATCTGACTCTACAGAGGTGGAAAGTAGGGAAGGAAGAGAAAGAACAATGATCCTTTTCTCTTTCTGGCAGATTTTTTTTTTCTTCTTCTTTTTTTTTTTTTTTTTTTTGTGTGTGTAGTGGTCGTGTGAGTGAGTCTGTGACAAACAGCCTGCAAACACTGTGTCGGCAGGGCAGTCTCAAAAGGCCTCTGCACGAGACACAAAGGCATCTTTTACATTGTGGGCCTCCTATCAATGAGTGCCCAACCCTTATGCTTTCTTTGTTGGAAAGAAAAAAAAAAAAAGATCCTACTTAAGCAAAAGTAAACCACGGCCTGATACTGTGCCAACTGTATTAACCAACTTCTCTGCCGAGGCTTTGAAGTTAGCAGGGGGTGGCATGCTTGTGGTGCGAGGAAAGAATGATACTTTAAGCGATTCCTTTTCATCCCTTTAACTTAATGAAAGATTAATGGCCTTGTTATTTTTGTTTCTGCTCTCCCCCCCCCCTTTAATTTCCACCCTCACCACCCCTGCCGTTGAAATTGAAAATCCGTCCCTGTAATGGTTTTCTGGATCAGTGGGTTTTGTGAATACAGCTCCTACGCCTTTGACACCATCTACAAGCTGGGTCACCTACTCCTGGTCCAAAACACCCAGGTGTCTTCCAGGGAGGAGCTCTGTGGTGAGCAAGCAGGTGGGTGGTGGCCCAGGAGAACTGGATTTTATTCAAACAAACCCCACCTCCTTTGAGATGGGCTGGACTGCCTTGGCAGGGATTTGGCTTGTTTCCTTGAAGCATCAATGTGGTGTTTTCCAGCACCTTCTTGGGAGGCTGGCAGGCGGCATCGTGCATCACACGCTTGGGGAACCGTGTGGGGGTAGGCAGGAGGGTGTCGTCACACAAATAAATGAGAGGTCCCCTCCTGTTCTGGCTCACCTTGTTTTACAAGCCCTGTTTCCTCCCTGTCTTCCTTGTGCCTCTAAATGGCAGCTCCATCCGCCAACTGTGGGGGCCAAAATCACTGGTGTCATTCCTGATACCCCCTCACACGGCCTCCCCACCCACACTCAGCCAACCAGCAAGACCTGTTGCCTCAGCCTCCAAAGTACATGCTGAGACTGGCCCAGATCGGAGCCCACTCACCTCTGACCAGCAGGACAGTGGGAGTCTTAATGCTCTCTGCTTCCCATCCTGCCTTCAGGCCTGTCTCACTCTGCTTCCAGCATCATCTTTCTGAGATGAAGATCATGCTACTCTCTTGCTTAAAACTGCCAAAGGATTCTCAATTCTCTTAGAAGAAGAACCAAACTCCCTGTGGGGGGCCTATGGGGCTACATGGCCCGGCTCCTGCCCGGCTCTCACTGGCTCTGCATGGGCCTCCATCCTCCCTTGGGCATATGCCGGTCCCGGCCTCACCCCTTCCTCAACTTCCCTGAACAATTTACTCCTTGGGTCTTCTGGCCTCAGGGAAGTGCACCTGCAGATATGCCCACCCACGTGCTCTGCAGCTCTCTCCCTACCTCCCTGGGCTGACCTTTGCACCTCTATGTCTTTTCTTCTAAAAGTGCACTTTTATCTGAATTTATTTACTTACAGATGATCCTGTCCTTCTATGGGAATGCAAACACCAGGCAGGTGGCCACCCCATTGGTCTTACCTGCCCACTGGTCATTGGTTGAATGCCCCCTTATGCCAGGGACACCACTGGGTGGGGCCAGCAGTCAGAGGGATGATCTCCTTCTACCCACAGGGAGCAAGTGTCATTTGCCTATATGGTGACCCTACAAATAAAAAGCTCTGTGAATAAAGTACATTTTAATAGCAGAGGATTTCAGAAACGGCCTTGACTATTTGGCTGACAAAATCAGGGAAGAGGGGATATCTGTGTGGATATACAAAGGAGATATTTAGTAGATAGTAAGAAGTCCTGAACTCACTCAGCTGGATATCATCATATATTTATTTTGTGTCTGGCCAGTTTCTGCAAATGTTGAGATCAATTACTGGGTGAACCCCAGTAGAACAATTTGGAAATTGTATTACCCAGAATGGGGCAGCCTCTATTGACTCACTGGTTCTGCTAATTCAATAAAATACAGTGATATAGCATTATTAAAGGCAATGAAATAATACATTTATTCATAATTTCTATTTCAGATAAAATCCAAAAGACCCCTAAAAGCTCAGCTGCAAAGCCACCCGGCTGGTAAGGCCACCCAGACCTCCTAGGAGGGAGGGCCACAGGCTACCCTGCTCTTTCTCAGATCTGAATTACATGGCTCATCTTTCATCTGGACCTTCCACAGATAGTTGTCTTCCCCAGAATATTTTAAAACCTCCTCTAGGGCTGCAAATGAGTCTTAACCATCCCACAGTAAGAATTTGGTGAATGCTTATTGAAGATTTGTGAATGGAAGGAAGAAATTCCATAACTCAGCTTAAGACTCTCTCATCAGCAGAGGAGATGTGAGAAAGGTAACAGACTACAGCTGTTTTGCCCCTTCGTGGGTACAAAGATTGAGCACATAACTGGAATTTTATACACACTGTTGAAAGTTTTCTGAAACATCCTAGGTTCACCCCAATTTTGCCACATTCATTATTCTAATGTTTTGGTTGGTTGGTTGCTGTTTTAAAAACTCTAATTCCAGTGAAAATGTGTGGTAGAGATTCTTTGGGTCTTATGATTCTTTAGCTTGAGATTTCCAAACCCATTTTCAGTATTTTATGGCTGATGTAACTGCCAATCACTCTAAGACCACTTGGGGTGTGTACACTCAATGGAGACTGTCCCAAGAACAGAGTTGTTGTCTTTTTTACAGCCAAACAATGGCCATGTTACATAAATGCTTAAACCCTGTACTTGGAAGGATTTAATGAAGATAAACCCTGATGCATGACATGAAATACATTCCCTTCTTTTAATAACTCAAGTTGATTTCAGATCAGGAATCACAGTAGTCTAACACTATGAAAATTAAACAGAAATTTTCTGCCATTACACCAAGCAGCCTGCTTAATAAATCAGTAATGAAAAAGAATAATTTATTATGGCTTGTGAATTCTGACAGCTCTAAAAAGATGTCCTTCCTCTTCCCCAAAGGGAGAACAGAATTTTCTTTTTACCTTCAATACACTGGCATTAAGCATAATTTCTCTGTCTGTAGAAGTTTACTATTGAAGAGGAGAAGGGATTAGATTTTTACATCACAACCTATTTTAAGCAATTATAATCCACAAGTAATCTTTCTCATTCATCCCCCCTGGGGCGAGGAAGATGTAAGAGACTGTTCTGGGGCCTCAATTTAGATCTATGTTTGCATTCCTATTAGCAGAATTAGCTGGGATTCTGGAGTGAGGAACCCATTTATCCCAGACACTGTGAGAATACCATCCTCTCTCACAAAAGGAGGTTTTTCAAATTGAGAACCATTAGCACAATCGAATTGCATCTCATACCCCTCCTTTGCACTTGAACCTGTCTTTTGGTCTTTGGACTTTGTGTGCTGGGGAATAAAGGAACTTCTTGCTTTGTGTTAAGGCACTTAGGAGTTAACTACCTGGCTTTTCTTCAACTCTCTTAAATTTCTGGTAATTCTCAGCATTGGGTAGTGATGCACTGGAGTCAGTTCAGTCTTCTGATTGCTGATTGTTACATTCTCAGGAATTTTGTGAACCAGTTGTTAAACATAGTGCTATTAAAAATTAAATGAGATGAATTTGCATTTTAGTAAGGTGTGTTAAAACAAAGGTAAAAAATGCTCAGTTTTCCTATATTTCATTATGCTCTGTGCAGGCTAATTATACCTGGTTTATCTGTACAGAGGAAATACTAGTGAATAGAGAGTGACTGCATTTTCTGAGCAGTTTGGTGAGTCATGTGGGTAGCTTGAAATTGACCATATTTACACCTTGGAAATCAGCAAACATAAATCTAGTCTATTTTGCTGTGATGGTGGTTTTGCTTACCAGAAAAGTTGGTTGTCAAACACTTAACCAACATACTACTAGCCGTGGAGGGTGAGGGTGGAGGTAGATGAAAGTCAAGAGAAACTTGAGATTCAGATTAACTGTGTGAGGTCAGCACCTGCATCAGAGAGTCAATAAAAATCATTTGTTCATTTGAAAACTTTTCCCAACACATTTTGTGTTTTTCAGCATTGGATATACAATCATAAACAAGGCAGGTGAGGTTTCTGCTCTTGGAGAGATGAAAGTTCAACAGGTGTCATAAATTGGCTAATGTGTTAAAGAGTATGGGGCCTCTTCAGATCCGATGGCCAAGAAAGGCCTCCCTGAAGAGATTCTGTTTTACTTCTTTCATAACACTCATCACAATTTAAAACTTGCTTCTTGATGTGAATCCTATTTATCATCTGTTTACCCATTTGCCCACACCTTGAATATGTGCTCCCTGAAAATGGGGACTTTGTCTTAATCTGTATCCATGGTGTCTAGGCCAAAGTGGAAACATAACACACAATAGGTATATGTTGACTGTATTAAGTAGTATCTGAGCTGACACCCATAAGATGAAAACAATTCCTGTGAAGAGGCAGGAAATAAGAGGTCTAGGCAGTAGGAATAGCACATAGAAATTTGTGAGGCTGCAAAGTGCTGCCTGGAACAAAAATAAAAAAAGAAATATTCATATCTAAGCACCAGTTCACGTAGAAATGTTACAGTTCCACTTCGCTTCATTTCCCTTTCCTTCATTTCCATGTGCTGCCTGTTGTCAGCTGCATTTTCCAGTCCAATAATTCTTTCTTCAGCTATATCTGATATAATCTTCAATGAACCCATTAAGTGTTTTATTTCAAATATATTTTTTCCACTTAGAATTTCCATATACTCCTTTTGGAAAGGACATCTTTTTTAAGATGTCCTATTCTTTCATAGTTTTCAATCTCTTCCTTTACTTTTCTTTGATCATTTTAAAGACTTTTGGGATAAACTTTGACATGATATGTTATACTTTTGATGTGTTGCTAGACTCTGTATGCTAATATTTTGTCTAGGAAATTTACGTTTATACTCATATGTTAGACTGGCCCATAACTCTCTGGGCATAAGACTTTCCGATTGTCATATTTTCTTAAGGTATACCCTTAGTAAACTTAATATTCTTCTTTAGCCTCTAATTTTGAATTCACTTTTCTAACTAATTAATAATTTCTAATTAATATTTTTTCCATATCCCTTTATTTTTAAGCTTGTTATGTCATTAATGTGCCTTTTGTAAACATATAGCTGAGTTTCTATTTGTACCCAAATTGAGTGTATTTTTCATTTTTCAGGAGGAATTCACTGAGTGACATTTATTATATTATGATGTCATTACCTGCTTTGGTTTATTTTTGTTTTTGTTATTTCTTTTTCATGCTTTTTAATTTTTTTAAATTGAGCTAAGCAAGATTTACTTCTTCTAGGTACCTTTTTAAAACTACTGTCTTGGCAGTTATATATACTGATGATAAATTAATTTAAATTTTTTTGAAGTAATTTAAAATTTTAATCATGTGTGCAACTTCACATTTTTATTAATACCTTACATTTTTGGTTTTTGAGGTTTTTCTTTGTTGTTTGTTTGTTTGCTTTTTGAGACTGGGGCTTACTCTGTTGCCCAGGGTAGGCATCAGCCTAGCTCACAGCAACCTCAAACTCCTGGGCGTAAGTGATCTTCTTGGCCTCAGCCTCCTGAGTAGCTGGAACTATAAGTGCCCCCTACAACAATCGGCTAGTTCTTCTATTTTTAGTAGAGATGAGGTCTCACTCTTGATCATCCTTCCCTCAAACTCCTGAGCTCAGGCGATCCACCTGCCTTGGCCTCCCACAGTGCTAGGATTACAGTGTGAGCCACTGCACCTTGCCTTTAGTGATGTCTAATGTTAATCAATACTTTCAACCCGCCAAACAAACAGGAGTGGAAGCACATGTTCGGTTCCCTGACCTTCTTCAGCCATGGCCTCCTGCTTATGTGTGGGCTCTCAGGGTGTGTTCTGATCTGCCTTGAGCTTCTGGGGTGCTCTAGACACCAAGCCACATGTTTTCTCATTTACAAGAGTTTTGGAATTTTACTCTTGTACTGATGGCACCATTATCATTTTCCATACATATACTGATCTTTAAAATATATCATTATATTTTTCTGCAGTTTCTGGGAATTTGGAGCAAGAAGAAGAGGCAGATGTTAACACATTCTTTTGATGAAGCATTTTTTTGCTGGTTTTAAAAAATTTAAATAATTAATCCTTCTGCTTATCCCTTATCAATAGCCTTGAAAAATAGGTATTAAAATCTCTATTTTGGAGATGATAACATTAAGGCCTAGAGACATTATTAACTAATTTGTGTAAAGATATCCCTCTTGGTAAAGAGAAAAATGACTGCTGAAACCCAGGTCTGTCTGATGTTTAAGCTCATTTTCCTTCTGCTCTGACAGATGGCAGAAGCTCCCTTTCCTCCTCCTCCACTTCTTTTTTTTTGTTCTTCCTTCCCCTATCATTATCCTCACCATCGCCAGCAATATCACAACCGTCACCATCATCACCTATATCATAGCCATCACCACCACAATTACCGTCATCGCTGCCACCATCATCATCACTGTTATCCTCACTAGACTTTTATCCCTGAGGAAACACTGAGTCCCTTAGAGCGCAGGGACCAGTTTCTGTAACTAAGGCATTTCCTGTACTTACTGCATAACCTGACGCCGACATTTATGTCCATCTACTATGTCTTTTTCTGACTTTCAGCTTCCTCTGCGCAGATTTGTTTATTAATGTTCTCCATAGTGTCCTGTAGATGCCAGGGACAGAGTAGGAGTTTGGTAAATGTTTATTAAGTAAACAAATGAATCAGTGCTTTGTAGATGCTTATGTATGCATGTTTCAAAGTACTACAATATAAAAGTGAAGATGTAATTCAAAGACAGAAGGTAAGAAAAAATCTCAAATAGAAATTGGGCTGTCATATGAGCTGGAATATGAAAATTTAATTTCACTAGGGAAATACTTTGACAGCATGATTTAAATGTTCTCCTACATTTAATAAAAACATCTTGCTCTATATTAACTACCAGTATAATGAAGCCTCTTTCTGTACGTTTGTTTTTAATACAAACCTACTGCCTAAACTCAACTTTTCTTCATCTTTTTTTAAATTGTAAATGTCCGACAATGGCATGACTACCACAACAGGGTTTTTATTAAAAAGCTTATATTCAAATGAAGGTATTTCCTATGACTGTGAATTAGCTGATTTACAAGCTTCTGTGGAGTCTCTCTAGGATACCAAATATTCTGGGCAGTGCAGGACAAAGAAATGAAGAAGATATAGTCCTTGTTCCATTTCACAGCGAGGAGAATGTGACATCGGTCTTGTGTGTATAAGTCCCCCTGCGGGGTGGGTGGGCAGTTCTTTCCTTGACTGAGGAGCTCTGTTTGCTCAGCTCTGCACAGAAAAAGGGCTTGACGCAGACACAACCTCCCTGGACCTCTGTCCAGGTTGAGATGTGGTCCTGGTGGGACGGGTGTAGGACATGTTCCTTGTGCTGCCTCTTCCCTCACTCAGGAGCCCTTGCCTTTTAACCTTTTCAACACACCATAAAAGTTAGCTTAATCTGAAATGTCCCTGACACCAGAAGAAATGTAGGGAATGATGGCTATTCTAAATAATTCAGGGTCAAGGATAGTGTTTTGTTCAGCGTTGTGTCCTCTGAGGCACATGGTAAATGCTGGCTAAAAAAAAAAAAAATACTGCCCCTCCCCAAGGTGGGGTTGACAAGATTTCTTTGTTGTAAAGTGACTATTTTTCGTTTTGCAAGTCATAAGTATCTTACAGGGAAATAATTCCAAACTATGCAAATATCCTATTTCTCATCAAATTTTCACTCACTAATTTTATCATCTCTTGATAAGTGCTGTCTGAAACAATTATTATTGGAGGATTTGCCAGATAGTGATTTTGCCAGTTTCAGTATGGCTGTGCATTAAGAAAACAAATCTCACCTTCAGGGCTCTAGCACTTTTTAGCTGCATGATCTTTGCTTGTCCCTTATACTTTATGAACTTCATTTTACTCATCTCTAGATTGGAAATAAAAATAGTAATTGACTCACAGAGGTTGTCTGAAAATCGGAATGGTGATAAATAGGAAATATCCCATCAAGGTGAGCTATTAGTATTGTCATTATACTTACCAATATTACTAGCTCCCTACTCATGGGATCTTAAAACATAGTTCTGTTTGGGGGATTCTGTGCATGGAAAGAAGATTTTGCAATAACATCTCAAAGTGACCAAGCAGTAAGGTTGTTCACAAAGGCAAAGCATGGAAATCCATGCCTGGGAGCAGGGAGATACTCTTACAAGGACTTAGAGATAACTGGGATGTCTGAGGGGACTCCAGCTTCCATTTTTTCAAGCTCCTCAAACATCGGTGGGTCATGATAGAGGAAGCCCGCTTGCTTTTTTGGTAAAGGTAAGAGATATGTTGGAATCATCCCTATGGAATTACTCTGTGAAATTAGGGATTAGACCAAAGGACAGATTTTCTTATGAAATGAGAGTGTCCCAAGGAATGCTGTAATCTGGGAATATCTTCTGGTCTGCATTTGAATCAGAGAGTATCTGTGGACAGGGCATGCCTGTGTAGGATAGCTTGTGGAGTGCCAGAAGGTGCAGAGGTGGTGGTTTATGCTGCGTGAGAGGTGATACGAGACTTTCTCGAAGGCACATCACAAAGCCTTCTCCACCAGCTCAGGGCTGCAAGAGCGTTTCTTGAGTTTCTGCTCAGTAACATCTGGTGCTCTTGCAGACTGCCCGCCCCTAGGAGTGCTGCTATCTTTGAGAGAAGTGGCAAGGAAGGAGTCTGGACCATGGGTTAGAACGCCTTGATTTCAAAGTGACTTTGTGAAAATCCAGCCTTCCTTCCCCGAATTCCCCTTAGCTGTAAAATTGCAATAGTAATTGTCCTGGGTTGAATATCCACGTCCACCCAGAACCTCAGAATGTGACCTCATTTGGAAAGAGTGTCTTTGCAGATGTAGTTAAGATGAGGTCCTAAAAGATTAGGGTGGGCCTATAATACAGTGACTGGTCTCTTCATGAGAAGAGAAAAAAATTGAACATGAAGAGACACACGGAGGACAAGGCCATGTGACAGATTGGAGACATGTATGGCCAAGACAAGGAACACCAAGGGTTATGGCAAACTCCAGAAACCGCAGAGAGACAGGGAACAGATGGTCTTTAAGAATCTAAAAAAAAAAAAAAAAAAAAAAAATTCAATATTACATTGAGTTTGGAGTTTTGTCCTCCATAACTATGAGAAAATAAAAGTCTATTATTTTCAAGTTACCAAGTTTATGCTGCTTTATTACAGTAGGGATCTAATAACCCTTCATGGCATCTTTGTTAGAAACAACTTAGATAATACACACAGGAGCCCTCCACAGGGGTGCCGGTTGCTGGTTGTGTTTGTATGGGGCAAGGGCTGGATCCTGACCCTCGGAGGCAGAGTCCAGGTTCACCTTGAAGCTCCTCCTCTCAACAGGTGAGGGGCTTCTGGGATTCCTCATCCAGGAAGCTGGAGTACAGCACGCCTGCTAATGTTGCCAGGCGGATTTAAAGGGACACAGCAAATAGTACCTGGCACAGAGTAGGTGCCTGGCAAATCACAGCTGCTGTGATTATTACCATTTATGAAGACTTCCTTGCATTTGGATTCCTCCTAAAGGTGGTGTTGGGGGTAGTCATTGGAATGACCTGACAGTACCTAATATGCACTTATATAGTACCCTATGAGGTTGGACAATTAAGTTCGTGAACTCATGCTAGAAAAAGTGCTACATACCTCATTGTGCCTATCACTATGGTCCCAGATGGCCAAGGGGAGTGCCTTGAAGGTGACTTCAGTGATATTCAGCAGTGAGGTCTATAGCATTTTTTCTAGGTTGAGTCCTTGAACTTAATTGTCTGACCTTGTACTCTGTGTGAGGGCTCCAGGAAACCGTGTAGGTAACTCCAGCACTCAGCCCAGGAAGAGTAAGCAGCACAGCGAGGTGGGAGGGAGAAAGGGTGCTGTTGCTAAATGGCCACATCAGTCTGCATCAGGCAGGGAGAGGTGTGTCCTGTGTCAGAGCTCCTTAACAGGAGCAGAGCTAAGTGAGACTCTCTCAGACTCCCAAGATTGGAAATGGCCAACTACAGTTAATTCTGCCAACAAGTGGGAGCGGGGGCTGGAAGCAGCATGACTTACCTCCCCCTCTGAGAACTCAAGGGGTTCACATTCCCGTGGGTGTGTATATCACCTGTACTTGAACCCAGTAGTACTGAACTTCTGTGCTTCAAAGTCCTGCAAAGACTGCTTCCTTCCAAATGTACAAAACCAGCTTCTTGGATGAACTCATTGAAGTCTGCAGGATATACTTCTGTGAGCACCCACACAGAGATTTGGGCTTTTAAAACAGAAATTTAGGCTTTGCTTTCTAATCAGGTACATCAAACACACTCAAAATCCCACCTAAAGTTCCTCTTGAAAAGTCAATGAATGGATCATGATCAAAGGGCTCGAATTTTTCAGCTTCCCCAAATAACACAATTCTTGATCATACATTAAAAGAGGACTCTATGTAAAGGAATAAGGGCATGTCTTTATTTGGGTTTTCAGCATGCTGTGGTGCTAAGCTCACAAAAGTCCAGTGAAATGTATCATCTCTTTCTTCTTTTACCCTAAAAAAAGAAATCTTCTAATCTGTCATCACGGCCCTACTGTGTTTATAAACCCACTTAGGAATTATAACTTCATTCATTTATCAGGTGTTTACTGAGTACCTACTAAGTGCCAGGCACTATTCAAGGCACTGAGACTGTGACAGTGAACAGGACACACAAAACACCCTGCCTCTGCAAAAGCAACGAAGGAAGACAGGAAGCACCAGGTCACAGGCTGGAATTCTGAATAGTGACTCCAGAAGAGGCCTCCTGGGGAAGGGCACATGTGAGCAGAATTTAAGGAGGTTGGGAACAAACCAGGCAGAGGTCAGAGGGAAGAGCCTTCCTGGCTGCCAAAATAGCAAGTGCAAAGGCCCCGGGGTAGGGTGAGCTGGGCTGCGAGGGGTCTGTGGGGATGGGAGCAGAGCCAGTCGGGGGACAGTAGTGGCAAATGAGCCCGGGAGCGAGAGTCCAGAGGGCCCTGTGGACCTGTGAACATTATGGCCTTGACTTTGAGTTGGGTGGGGAGTTATTGGAAGGGAGGAGCAGGGGAGCAACAGGAAGTGGCAGGATATTATGGGGGTACTAGATGTTTGTCTCCTGGCCTCGGCTCCCTTCCCAGTGGTGAAGACGCGGGAAGAGTTTCTCTGTGAGCACCTGCTGGGTGGTACCTCCCCTTCCCTCTCTGCCTCTCGGCACAGTGTGGCAGCCCTTTCTCCTTGTCTGACTCATTTTCACCCTCTTTTCTTTTTGTAGGAATACCGAGCCTTTTCAGTGTCTCCCCAGAAGCTGTTAAACAGTAGAATCTGCCTCCGAGTTGAATTCAGGTTGGAGCCCTTTACCTTTTTCTAGCAAGAAAACTACCGCAGGGTTGAAGAGGGAAGAGCATGGCCAGCAGGCTTCACTGACAGAAAGCCGGACCCCGTAACCGCAGACACTCGGTGGGGCCGGGCGGGGAGGCGCAGGGAAATGTGTGTGTCCCTCTTATCGCAGAATCTTAAAAATGTTTTATGAGCAAAGTTAGTGCATGAGGCAAGATGTTTAATGAATAATAAAGCTGGGCCATATGCTCTTTCCAAAGAGGGAGAGACAGAGAAGGAAGCGTGCACACACACAGACACAGGAGGAGCGGAGAAACTGCAGTGCGTTCTTTGTTAACCCAACCACAATCCAATTAAGGAGGAAAGCATGTTAGCCTTGTTCCAGAACATGGGGGAAGATGTTTTAGATCTGTCTCTATTACCTCTTAGGGGACCTGAAAGGAAATCCCTACTCCAAAATAGTTTTCAAATTAAAGCATCCAACAATCAGTTCTGTCAACAAATGCTTTCCCTTTCTTGCTGTTGGTATTTTCAGAAGTGGAATTTGTAAGGCACCAAGTGCCCCTAGGATGCTAGCCCATTTTCTGTAAGCCTATTGTTTCCAGAGAGTTCTTAGAAGGCATTTCCCCAAATTTGGAGGTGAAAGGACCCCAGGGCCCTAATGTCCATTCTCATCTCCTAAGGAAGAATGCATAGAGCTTGTCCTACAGATGAGCAAAACTTCCCTGTGTGTTTCTTGGGGCTGCCCCCAGTGTATACAAAATTCCCACTGGCACAGTCCATTATCCTGCTTTCCTTTCCACAGTAGACCATCAAGCTGAAACGGTCCTCGATGACCCGGCCCTCTGGTTATAAACAAATCCACAAGGGTACCCATGTCTTCCTTGCAGACACACAAAGTCTTCTCCTTCCCTTAATTTGTGTCCCTCACTGTGCTCTTGAAATTCACACCCTTCCCGTTCCTCTGAGGACAGGCACCCCCATCCCCATCCCCACGCTGAACCCTCCTCCTTTAGGCCAGGGAGCTGCTATCCCCTTTTAGCCAGGGTGGCCCGGTGTGGCTCAGGGTCTGTCCCCTGCCTACTCCCAAACCCAGGAGGAGTCCGTTGTCTTCAATCCCCAGTTTTCTCTAACGAAACCTTGGACTTGTCACAATCAAATGCCTGTGTTGCTTCAGTTCCCTCCTGCCCGAGTTCTTGGATGCTCAGGACTCAGTTGGCCATCAACTCCTTGGAATTCTCTTTCCTGGATTTCTACAACTTGTGCCTATCTCCTCCTGTCCCAGAGGTTGTTGCCCTGAGTCCTCCTTAGTCAGCCTGCTGCTCCCTCCACGGGCACTCCTGACACCCACCCACTCCCAGCATTTCTACAGCAGTCTGAGCCTCCCTCCAGTGCTGCCCAGGACTAGGACTGTCTCCAGAGCTGATGGCCCATTTCATTTCCCAGGTGCTTCTCGAGCACCTGATGCCTAATAGCCTTCAGGCACCTCCAGCGGAGGGCAAGTTTAAAGTTAAATTCACTGTTGTTCCACAACTCCGCCAGCTCCTAACCCTAACTAATGGGATACCCAGCCTTGTCTCTGCAGTCTCTCAGATCTGGATCTTTCTCTGCCTACATCCCCCTGGTCTACACTCAGGTGGGGCTTTGTTCTTCCTGCAGCTCATTTTGTGCTCCACAAATGTGCATCATGTCCATCCAAGGGTGGTCTTGGATGGACATGATGCACCTCAGTCCCCACAGCCAGCCTCAGATGTGCCTCAGTCCCCACAGCCAGCCTCAGAAATGCCCCAATTCATATTCACGGCATTGATTCATTCTTATTTATTTACATTCACAGATTGTGTTTCTAGTTATACTTCTATTCCCAAAGCTGTTTATATATTGATTTAAATAAAGCGTTCTTCTTTTAGTACATGAAGCCATGTAAATTTTGCATTTGTATTTGATATTAACAGCTCTTGCCCTGTACATCTGGAAACCAGGCTCATCACATATGCTCATGTGATAACACTTCTGATCAAGACAAAACACCTTAAATAAATAAATTGTCTTGAGACTAGAAGTACATGCACCACAGTAGTTAACTGTTCCCCCTACTGTGTGGGCTTGAACCAGAGTTATGTGAATGCACAGACCTGCACACATGTACTCAGGTGCACATACACCCACCACACACATGCACATAGACACTCTGACACACATGAATATACACTCACGTACACACACATGCAGACACCATGCATGTGTACATATGCTCTTGCATGCACACACGTACACACACATGCAGACACACCATGCATGCACACATACATACGCTCTTGCATGTACCATGTACACACACGCATGGTTGCATGCACACGTGAATGAACACACACACCCCTTACTTTTCACCACTTCAAAATTTATAACTCTATTCATGCTACATTACTTAGTTCCTTTTTCAGCATCTTCACTTGCAAACTGTCTATTTTTTTTTTCTTTTCTTTTTTTTTTTTATTAAATCATAGCTGCAAACTGTCTATTTTAAAACACATTTCAAGGGCATCCCCTAATGATACACAATAGGGAATCATGGACTGTTTTAAAAGTGCAGCTATAAAGTTTGTGAAATAAATTTGAATGCATTGCTTGTTGTATGGAATTTTTCTTTGTAATATATACTTCATGAATGTTTATTATAAATCAGATAATATACAGTATAGTGCATTAAGAACGTGTACTACCTAATGTAGTATTATAACCAGAACTCTTGTAGCTGCCACCTGAAGCAAGAAGCAGGGCGTTGCCAGCCGCTTTGCCCTTCACTTCTCTTTACCCCGAAGCTGCCCCGTCACTGTCCCATCCCCCAGGGCTATAAACGATGGGTTCCTTTATAGCTTTGCCACTCAGGAGTGCAATTCCAGGCTTGGTGCCTGTAGCACAGTTGTTACAGAGCCAATTGCACACACCAAGGCTGGAGGGTTCAAACCCAGCCCGAGCCAGCTAAGCAACAATGACAACTGCAACAAAAAATAGCTGGGCATTGTGGTGGGCACCTGTAGTCCCAGCTACTTGGAGGCTGAGGCAAGAGAATTGATTAAGCCCAAGAGTTTGAGGTTGCTGTGAGCTGTGATGCCAAGGCACTCTATCCAGGGTGACATAGTGAGACCCTGTCTCAAAAAAAATAAATAAATAAAAGCGCAACTCTAAACACTGTAGTTTGGTTTTGCCTATTTTGACATGTATTTTAAATCTTTTTTTAATTGCTAGGCTTCCCTTTTACCCCTTTATTCTTTTCTATGTAATGTTTTTGTTGATGAAACCGGGTTGCCTGACCTGCTGTGGCCTCGTGGCGAAGATTTTCCAGAAAGCATCCCCGTGGTGTGGTTTATCTGCTGCCCTGTTCTTTAATTTCCTGTACATTGGTCGCTGCACCTGCAGAGTAGGTCACGTCCAGTGAGATTGTGTCCTGGCAGTGTATTCATCCATCAGGAGGGCATGAGGATTTGTGTCCCTTGCTCATGACGTTAACAACTGCAGATCCTCAACGCCCAGAACTGTGATTTTATTAGAAGCGGCAAATAGCAATACTGTAATTCCCTCATTTTTCTTTATTAGCTGGTTTAATTTCAGAAAGAGGCTGCTTCCCTCCACTTTTATCTGACTGCCCAGTGATTCAGTTCATACATGACAGCTCACACTGTAGCATTCTTTCTCTTTTGCTACCAGTTTTCAAATTAATGAGTGAATTCAACATTCAAAGGCAATCAATTCCACTCTTGTAGCATCATTACAACACATGGATTTAGACATGTTCTGTGTGTTTTCATCCACTGCAGTTGTTGTTCTTACTGATCCTCAAATTCTCTCATCTTTGGTCAGTGGGAGACTCTTGGGATTTGTTTTTTCTTGGCTCCAGAAGTCTCTGATGATCTCCTTGTTGTGTCCCGAAAGGAGGCTCCAGGCTCATCCTCTACTTCCCTTAACCCAGATCTGGACCCAACCGTCAGCCATTTCTCAATATAAGGCCCATTTTATTTATTTGGGGATGGGATTTATTTATTTATTTATTTATTTGCAGTTTTGGCTGGGGCTGGGTTTGAACCCGCCACCTCTGGCACATGGGGCTTGCATCTTACTCCGTTGAGCTACAGGCACCACCGGGGATGGGATTTTAAGATCATAGTCTGGTGCTACCATAGTCTGTCCATTGCTGGCGGTTGATTGTTCACGATTCTAGCCCTTTTCAGTGGATGGAGCTAAGAAATAACTATGTTTCCATGTCTACAGCTATAAATAACTATCTCATGCATTTATACTGGTCCTCCCAGGTCAAATTCTATGCTGTAAGTTTTTTCATGTTACATTTTCTTTTCTTTCTTTCTTTTTCTTTCTTTTTTTTTTTTTTTTTGTAGAGACAGAGTCTCACTTTACCATCCTCCGTGGAGCACCATGACGTCACAGGACTCACAGCAACCTCCAGCTCTTGGGCTTCCGTGATTCTCCTGCCTCAGCCTCCTGAGCAGCTGGGACTACAGGTGCCCGCCACAACACCGGCTATTTTTTGGTTGCAGTTAGGCCGCGGCTGGGTTTGAACCCGCCACCCTCGGTATATGGGGCTGGCGCCCTACTCACTGAGCCACAGGCGCCACCCTACTTGACATTGGTTTGGGCTGTCTTGCACACTAAACCCTGGTTCCCATGGGCACAGAGGATGCCAGTATCCCAGGTGAAATAGTATCTATCATTAAGTGTTCGTTTGCTGTTTTCTACATCGCACACACCACAGTCTCAGAATAATGACGCCAATACTAACTTCAACGGAAATAGTAAAAACAAAAACAAATCCCCACCTTTGGCGCATGTTTTTTCCATCTGCTCTCCGAGTGTTGACACCACGCAGTTGCTCTCTGTTTATTTTGTCAGAGCACATAGTGATTTCACACTATCTTTTTTCCTTCTTATAGCACTAAATTAGCCTTAGCTACAATTAAGTTCATATTCAGAGCACACCACCGGTTCTTACGTTGAATTCCCCTGAGCCATTTTGGTTGTTTGATTTTGGTATGCTATCAATTCTCAAGAATAACCCTTGGGAGCAATATTCCCTGAGTTCTCACAGGTTGATAACTGATTGGGGGCAACCTTGATTCCTGAAAGTCAGTAGGGCCAGACATAAAGTCCTTGGATTACAACTTCTATTCTTAAATAAGAAATGTGGCATGAAAATTTGGTGACAGTTTTATTTTCTTTCTTTTGTAAGTGATTTTATAATTTTAGTTGTATTCTCCAAATATTCTTTTTGTAAAAAAATCAGTACTTTTACTAGAATACTTTGTGTTGTTAATTGATCGGTGTCAAATTTCTTAGGCATGTGATGTAAACTTTCAACATATAGATTTGATTCTTTTTTTTTTTTTTTTTTTTTTTGAGACAGAGTCTCAAGCTGTTGCCCTGGATAGAGTGTCACGGTGTCATAGCTCACAACAACCTCCAACTCTTGGGCTCAAGTGATTCTCTTGCCTCAATATTTCTATTTTTAGTAGAGACAGAGGTCTTGCTTTTTGCTTAGGCTGGTCTCAAACTTGTGAGCTCAAGAAATCCACCCGGCTCAGCCTCTGGGCTTGAGCCACTGTACCTGGCTTGATTGGTTTTTGTGTGTCAGAAACATTTTCATTAAATTGTAATTTTAGTGTTTCTGCTCTTCCTTTGCTTAGGAAGTCTGAACTCCAGGCTTCCCAGGGCCACCTCCCCACCTGTGAGAAGCTCAGACCACCAGGTGCTCTACTGTCCTCCCTGCTTCCTCCTGCAGAGCGGCCACGCCCACATAGGTATGGTAATTTCAGGTGGTTTGTCCAAGGCCATGTGTATCTTCCATCATATTTTGAAGTTCATGGACATACCGAGTCATCAGTTTTCTTGCAGATTTTTGTCATGAGCTTTCAGTGTTTCTGTTTCCTCCATACATTTTTGGTGGCAATTTTGAGAGTTAATAACGGCACCACTACCCACCATCCACCTCCCCAAAATTTTGATCGATAACATTTTAAAAGTGGAACTGTGATTGGACAGAAAAATCATTCCAAAGTCTTAATCTGAATTTCGTTTCTCTTCCTATGCGACCTTCCCTAGTTTCACAGGTTTCTGTGTATTCCTTCATTCTCCCACTGATCAGTCACTCAGCAAACATAAACATCTATTGAACATCTCCAGGGTATTGGGTGCAGATGAAGACACTACTCCCAGGGATCTCACATTCTAGAATGGGAAGCAGACATCAAACCAGAACTTTCAAGTAAATTGTAGCAATGTGAATAAGGTGCTACGGAGCAAGGGCAGGGTTCCCCTCAGGATGCTGGGGGCTCCGGGAAGCTCACAGGTGGGCTGCTGAGGGTAGGAGCTCGCTCAGCGCCACTCTGTGCTTCTCCACCAGGGCTTCGTAGATCTCAGGCGAGCTTCCTATCCAGAGTAAAGGGTGCTCATTTTTTCATCTGGATTTCATGAGTCAGGTCACCGTCCCCTACTGCAGTAGTTCACAAAGTGTGCTCCCTGGGCCTGCTATCAGCATCTCCAGGGAACTTGCTAGAAATACAAACTCTCAGGCCACTCTGCCTTTCTGAATCAGACACCCTGAACCTGCAACCGGAGTGAGCACCAGCCTCTGTTATGGGGAGAAGCACAGTGAAGTTTGAGAGCCACAGTCCTTTTCCTTAATCGTCCATCCTAAGACCTTCTCTTTGACTTTTCTCCTTCTTAAGGCTTAGCACAAATTCTCTGACTCTAGTTGCCCTGGAGTATTTGCCTGAGAAAATATTTCACCATCACTTGACTCTCTCTGTGGCCTCCTGATCTGAGCAGGCTGGGACTGTCTATTTTGCAAGAATCACCAGATTTGGACTAACAACAATAACTTTAATAATAATAATAATGCTTATTACTGCTGCTGCATGTCTGCTATGGTCCAGCCATGTTGTTGTGAATTCACACGTATTATTTCATCTAATCCTTGTCAAATTCATAAACCTAGGGGGTAGCTACTTCTCGATTCTGATTTTTCCAGAGATAAAACTGAGGTTCAGAAAGTCACTTAATAACTTGCTGGACATACACAGCTAGAAGCAGAATTTGAAGCTACATCTACCCAGTGTCGAAAACTACTTTAAATTCATTTTTTTTTTTATTAAACAGACATTATTGATACCCACTTCTCTGCTGGATGCTGGGGTGGCCAAGGTGATCACAACAGATATATTTGCATTCCCTAAGAGCTGGAATTCAGGGGTCAGGAAGGGTTAAAGATAGGTAGATTTATTGATACTCATGTGTATGTGTACCTACACACAGTCTGCTCCTCTCTAGACACAGATGGTTACAATGTTGTTGATTTTTGATCTGTAACTCAAAGAGGCTAATACAAATGGCTCCATGAGTTCTTTGAGAGGGTGGTATATCAGAGACGTGTTGTTTAATTGGAGGATTTAGAAAGCTCACTTGGAGGAATTGATTATTTTAGGAGACAGGATGAGTAGGCATTTAAGCAAGGAATGACTTCTGGGAAAGGGTTTGAGATTATCAAAAAGGAATAATTAGAAAATGTATATTTTTGGCTACAAAAATTTAAACAGTAAAGCTAGAAAGATAAAAACCATGAAAACACCAAGAAGGTAGGTTGGAAAGACTAAAAGATGGGAAATAAGAACTTGACCTTGGAGCTTTCTTTCCTCTGTGGCCTGGGGTTAAGTGTCTTCTGCACAGGCCCAACCATATTCTCAGTTCCGCAGGGAATAATGTAACGACAGTCTTCATCATAACAACTTTACTGTTCTTTAAGGACTTTCCATCTATAGAACTTCCTGCTAAATAAGTCACAGAGGGGGATAGCACTGTGACAAGCCCCAGCAATGTAAAAGCTATGATGCAATTGGGGGGCGAGGGCAGGTGCATCCTTCACCTTGAATCTTGTGGACAGAGAGTTGCTCTCTGAAGTTGGTGACCCATGAGATGGGGATTACAGGAATGATTTAACGTTATAAGGCAGCATGAGAGATACACATGGAGAAATAAAAACAGTAACACAACTAACAATCTTGGGAGAGAATGGGGAGGTGTCAGCTATGATGAGCAGGCTGGAGTACCCACCTCCCTGGCAGGAAACCCACCGGCACAGCCTGTGTCCTGATCTAGAAACTACAGCAGTGCAGATATTTAGGAAATAGCATTAACTACCAGAATAACTAAAAATAAAAGTGATTGCAGTATCTAAATCTGGGGGTCAGTACTAGGGTGGTGGTCATAGTGGATGAGTATTGAGGGAAAAATTAAGGGGGTTTGATGGCGAAACCAAAATCTTATTAAATTAACATTACCTTGTGCTGTTTAATATTACTCTGTGAGGTTTGATTTTAAACTACAGTAAAGTACACATAAAATAAAATTTGCCGAATTAACCCTTCTTAATAGTGCAATCCCATGGCATTTTAATACATTCACATGGTACCACGGTTACCGTCATTCGTGCACAGAATGTTTTCATCCTGCAAAACTGAAGCTCTGTCCCTATTACACACAAACTCCCCACCCTGCTCTCCCAGCCCCTGGTATCCCCCATTCTACTGTCCATGTCTGAATCTGATGATGACTGTGAGGATCTCATAGAAATGAAATCCCACACCCTTTGTATTTTTGTGACTGGCTCATTCTAGTCCGCGTCACAGCTTCACAGTTCAAGCGTGTTGCAGCAGCTGTCGGGAGTCCCCTCCTTAGAAGGCTGAATAATATTCCATTGTATGGATGGACCACCATTTGCTCATTCATTCCTCTCTCCATAGATGCTTGGGTTGCGTCCCCCTTGAGGCTATTATGAATAATGCAGGTGCGTGCGTGGGTATACAAACATCTCCTTGAGTCTCTGCTTTTAATTATTTTTGATATGTGCCCACAAGTGGAATTGCTGTATCTTCTGAGAGCCCTATTCTTTATTTTTTATAGAACTACCATACCATTGTCCACAGCAGCTTTACATCCCCCCCAAGCAGTACACAAGGGCTCCAGTTTCTCCACACCCTCTCTGACACTCGTTACTTTCTGTTTTTGTTTGGACCATCCTAAGGATATAAGATAGTTTGAGTTTTTTCTAAGTCATGAACTTGTACAGCTTTTACAGCAACAATAACAAATAATATCCACTCTGGACTAGATGACACAAGTGCTCACAGGGGGCACAAAGATCAGTAGAACGCTGTCCCGGGATTCAAAGAGAGATGGAGGTGGCCTTTATGATGGTGGTGGCTATGGAGATGCATGTATTCAGAGGAAGAGTGGCAGGACTTGACTTGAAGACTGTCCGCATGACAGCTGTTTACTGAAACAAGGCCAACTTGAGGAAACACAGGGAGGGTCAGAATCCCATTAGGGAATAGGAGATGCCTTTCACACTGGTCTTTGAGTGTGGAGCCCCATGAGAGGCCTGGTGAGAGGCACACACCGCAGTTGTCAACACGCATCCATGCTGTGAAGCAGCCGTCATGGACGATGCCGCTTGGGGACAGTGCAGACTGAAGAGAGAGAGGAAACAGCATGTGTGTGAGCAGTATCCCAGCAGGAGGTTGAAGGGTTTGCAGGAGGGTGTGGGCCATCTCAAGAACTGCTCTGAAGACCTAGAAGAGCAGAACGTTTTTTGGATTTTGGGATTTGGAAATGGAAGGCCCTAGATCCCCTTCTGCAGGTTCGGTGAGGACTGAAGCGGCAGTGATGCAGCTCAGATGGCCTGGCTCTCTAGGGCTTGCCTAGGAGGGAAGGGAGTGCCATCCTGACAGGCTCCTTTCCTCCATGGGCACCACTGTGCTGCCTTTGGTGTGCTTGGGGGGTTCCACGCACACACAAGGGGAAGATTCAGAGTCAAGACAGATTTTATAAAGGATTAGATGTCAATCCTGTCCCACAATGTCCTGCCCATGCCTGTTTGGATCAGGAATTAGCATTAAGGGAAAGACCAGCCAGCTGCCAGCAGTGGGAATGACCAATGCCCAGTAAGGTTTTGCTATGCTGGGGCGTTCAGTGACCCAGCACACTTCTCTCTCTCGGGAGTCAGAATGTGAAATGTGCAGTGTGACTCTGCTGTCTGTACCACAGGAGGAACAAGCCAGTGGGAAGAGTGCCCAAGATGGCCAGGGTGACTGGTGGGTGGCCTGGGCCTGGTCTGTCTGGCTGCCGTGCAATTCTTACTCTTAATAATACAAAAATTAGCTCTGTTTCTTTCTCTTCAAGGCAAAGGAGAATTGGCATCATAACAATAGCCATAGAAGGAGGTCTACGTAGTTGCCAAAGTGATGATTTGTGCTGTTTCACTCCAGGGAGGACCCTTCTCCAAAAGTTTAAGCACTTTATGCAGGTGACAAGGTTCACCCTTTCAAGCCCTACATCCCATGTAGGGACAATTTAAAACAGGGAAGTTGAGCCACTGCCCATGAGCTGTCTGGTGAGCCAAGAATGAGTGATAACCCACGCAGGAAATGGTCAGTGCCTATGGGAACATTTCACAGACATCCCTTCTCCCAATCGGAGAGTCCTTTGCACTTTATTTTTGTAGAAATGGATATTGTGCCAAGAGGAGCGTGCCTCTTCAGGGGCTGCTCTGTCGTGTTTTTTTCTTTTTTTTTTCTTTTTTTGCAGTTTTTGGACGGGGCTAGGTTTGAACCTGCCACCTCCGGCATGTGGGGCCAGTGCCCTACTCTGTTGAGCCACAGGCACTGCCCCTGCTCTGTGGTTTTTCAATCTTTTAGGTGACAATTGGGGGTCTTGAGTTGTGGGATGCCACTTTGTAGGGTGAGCCTCTGTCTCACCCTCCTTGCATTGACATTTTCCCCAGTGGTTGGAAGATGTGCCTGAGCTTAAAGCAGTGCTGGGTCAGAGCCCATTGGTTGACTGCCGTCTGTCCCTGCCATTCCCCGGGATTCACCTTCTTTGTGTTTCAGACCTTCATGGGCTCTCAGGGCACCTGGCTTGTGGGTCCCTTCTTGCCAGGCTAACATGTGACATCTTCATGTTGTGCGTGGCCAGGGGAAGCACTGTGATGTGGAATTCAGAGATGAGATCCAGGTAAGGAGAAGTCACAAGACTTCTCGCCTGGCCTAGTCAACATTTCAAAGTGGGTTTGAAGGCTCCATGAACTAGGAAATAATCATCAGTGTAATTCTACTTTTGGAAAAAAATGGCTTCATTAGCACTGGGACTCGGTTACCTTCCACTGAAAATGATGAGGTCAGTCCTCGAACCTCAACTCATTCTTTAATCTATTTCAAGGTGCAAAGAATGGGCTCCGTATGTTGGGTCGATTGTACTTCTGACGTTTGTATATCTAAACCTCAGGATTTAGATCTTAATCTTGAAATCCCTCCAGACTTGAGCCAGGGCATTTGCCCTCCGTTAAAATACAATGCAGAGTTTCTAAAATAATTGTGTAGCTATGACCATTTTTTTTCCCCTATAAAGCACGTTTCACAGTTTCACACGAAGAGCAACCTTTGAAGTGAGGAGCTGGGAGGACGGCTGGGCAAAGGTGAGGCTTGTGCTACAGAAGTTGACATTCCAGGCAGGGGTGCGTGGCAGGGCTCAGGAGAGAGAGTCTATTGATATTCAGCGCTTTGACCTGCTAACAATAACTGTTGGCCCTGGGGTCACCACTGCCACACATCCCTGCGTTATGTGGCAGGGGAGGCAGACAGACCTTATCAGTTTTCATTTGCTTTGGGGCAAAGTCAGTAGGACTTTGGCCATGTGGTCACCAGTGGCTACCGGGGTAGGAATGGGGTGTTGAGCGCATGAGCCGGAGTAGTGGGTGGAGGGATTCCTGCCCATCCCACATCCCAGATGGCACAAGAGATCTTAAAATAATTCACCCAGAGACTTACAGCAGGATGGGCATTTTTCGAAACCACATACTGGAAGAGAAAGGGGAAAATTAATAGCGTGGCCTGAAGTTGGAATTTGAAAGGATGCAGACAGAGTAAGGCAACACCCTGCTGCTGCTATTTCTTTCTTTGTGTTTAAAAAAAAAAAAAAAAATTGCCTCTCCTGACTTTGAAAGTAGCTACTGCCTTTTTTAAAGGGGGAAAAAAAAAAAATCAAAGCCCTACCAACCATTTCTTTTTGACAATGGAAGCAAGCGCTTTCTCCCCTGGTACTCAACTCATTTTGAATACAGGTCCACCGGTCTCAGAGAACATGCACCACGCACAGACTATTTTATTAGATAAAACCTTAGCAGACTTAGAGCAGAGGAGAGTGGGTTTGTGTGAGTGTGGGGCAGGGAGGGAAGGGGATGCTGTCTGCTTGTGTATTCCGGGAATGAAGCTTCCTCCCTCATAGGCCTTCCGCTAGCGATCCCACGTTCTTTGTCCTTGGTGACAACCTCTATAGGAACCCCACTTCTGAAGTACCACCTGACACCTGCTGGACCTGGTGGTCCTTGTTGTTTAGTCCCCTCAGAGGCACACAGCAAAACCTAGGAAGGACCATGGAGGCCCGTCCCACTTCCTCTGCTAAGAGATGTCCCCCCTCGTCTGCCCCCTGCCTGGTCCATCATGGCAGCCATCACTGGATCCCGCCTCGAGGTGTGCAAAGGGACAAGGGACAGAGATTCTCTGATCTACTTGTTCTCAAACTACCAGTTACCTGCTTGTCTTTATCAGAGCAATGACCATGTTTGTGTTACTTTGTATGTATTATTAAACAGGTAAGTATTCTTCCCTTTTTTTGTTATAACGACCAAGATGTTAGCTGCATGATGTGGGTGCATTTTTAGATTTGAAGAAAGCAGCTCAGCCTCATGGCCATTGTGTAAGGTTGAGTAAGGACATTGGGGGTTTCACTCAAACAGAACGTGTGTCATCGAGGGTGTGGCTCCTTCTGAAAGTGGAAGCACCGTCCCCCAATCTGTGTGGAGCCGAGATGACCCACCCTCCATGCTGGCAGGCTTCTCATGTCATATTGACCATGCTGGTGGCCTGTTGTTTGACTTTCTTTCAAGGGCAGTGGTGAGATACACCTTTAGTAAGTGTGTGAGGTGACAGCTATTTCCCCAAAGCAAACCCAAAGCCCGCTGACCTAGGAGGTATGTTAAGCTCTTCTCTCTGTTCTGTCTCTGACTGTCATCCCATTTCTGCCATTTTGTCCAGCCCACAAACCACCGTGATCTCCAGAAGAGGGGGGCTCCGGCCAGCTGATGGGCTCATTTCTGTGTGCTGGCTAATGTCACGATCTGAGCGCATTGAGGGAAAGGAAGAGCTGCCGGCCCTCTGCCTTGAGGACGACTCAATTCCTGTTTCCAGCAGCCCAAGTTTGGGGTTCTACGGGGGCCGAGATACCCTAGGGGCATCTGCTGAAGCGACCTGTGTGATCATGGAGGTGGGAAGAGACGCTCCAAACTTTCCTCCTCAACACACACACGTGTGTGCAAACACATGTACACACACCCACACACGTACACGCTCACTCACAAACTCACTTATACATTCCCACACACACAATCTCACATACAGTCACATGTGCACATTCTCTCATGCATACATGTGTACCTGTGCTCCCATGCACACACTCTCACTCACATACATGCACGCACACATACACATGCACATGCAACTATCCCACACTCACGTGCATGCAGGCCCGAGGACGCACATGTTCCTGCCCTTAAACTTCTTTCCTTTCCAAACGCGATGCTTCATGTCTCTAAGGTAAGGGTCTCACTCCTATCTCATGCTCTTCTGGGGAGCAGAGCCACTTGGGAGGGATTTAAAGGAATAATGGTATTCGATAAACCAATGGCAGTAGAACTTCCGTAGCTGACCACCTCCCTACACCGATCATCTCCTTAACTCCACCTGGTTTTCATAGACCAGACTCGCACCGTACGTACGTATCAGTACAGTAGGCCTACTTCCTTCTGTTGACCACCTCCATCTGTTGACCAGTTTGTCACAGCCCCTTGTGTGTGTGTGGGGGGGGTCACTTACAGAGGGTCTACGGTGTTTGTTTCCGTTCAGAACTTGGTTGGGGGCCGCATCACCCTGGCTCCAGCCGAGCCGCTCTGCCTGGAGGCTGGACAGCCCACGCTCAGGAGGGAGCTCTCTCGTCCTCTTCTGTGAGTTTACGTATATTGTTAGAATAAAAAATTGAATCAGCGCTCACTTCTCTGAAAAGCGGCCTGCTAAATAAAAGGAAGTCCTCGCTTTAACTACCACAATTTCCTCATCAGCCCATCTTTTTTTTTTTTTCCCCTTTTACATTTCAGAAAGGAAGATAAAGGTTTTGTTTTTCTTTTTCCTTGTGTTAGGATTTTTAAAAACACCATTTAGAACCGCCGCGCCGTTCCCTTTGAGCGGCAGCCCTTGAGCGGAGGGAGCCACCACCGCCTGGCTGTCTTTGTGTTGCTGGCCTCTCCCCAGAACTTCTCTTGCATTTTCTTTTTAATTTTCCTCCTTGAAAGGAACGAGTGATCCTTGTGCTCAGATGGTGTTTCTGACACCCCCAGCTGAGAATGAGTAATTATTCCCACTCCGCTGTGGCTTTGATAAGGTTCTGAGGGCCGCCTTTGGCGCAGTGGCCCAGCCTTTGTTCGGCTGAAGTTATTTTCCTCCTTAGGAAATGAAAAAAGATGGAAGATGACAACACCTTCAAGGGGATGGGGAAACACCAACAAGTTATTAACCTTTAAAAAGCCACTAATCCTCCAGCCAGAGGAGAGAGAGGGGTGAGCTGGGAGCAGAGGGGAGCAGAGATAAACACACGGCATTGATTTACATAACTCCCCTGACAGGGAGGGCTCAGCCATGGGAGGTGGGCAGAGCGCAGCAGCACCACTAGGTGGCTTAATTTGGGTGGTGGTGGGGTTAGGGGACTTCTGCCCTCTCTGTGGCTGTGGATGCTGCGTTTTCCCACCTTGGACTTGCAGAGTCAGGTGTACACCAAGCAGGATGACAGGATTGAGGAGGACCACAGAGTTTCTCCTGCTGGTGGGACTGGAAGTTGGGTCTTGCTGGATGGTTTGCTGAGCAGGTGTTCTAAGCTGAATCTTGTCTCCAGAGTTCATATGGGGGACTCGCATGCCCCAAGCATCTCAGAATGTGACTGTCCCTGGAGACAGGGAGTTTAATGCAGATCAGAGGAGGTCGATAGGGCCGGCCCTAATCCAGAATCCCCACAAGTAGAGGAGATTAGGACACAGATGCACACAGAGGGATGACCGGTGAGGACATGACAAGGAGGTGTCCACTGACAGGGAAGAACCAGCCCTGCCAACACCTCCATCTTGAACTGGGATGAAATGAATTTCTGTTGTTCAGGCCACCCAATCTGGGAGTTTACTGATATAGTAGATGACTAGAAGAATTTAAACTTGACATCCCTCCCATTTTAAGTGAAAGGATCTTTCATCCCCCAAACTATCATTTGAACTCTTCAACATTGGGCTGTAAAATAATCGCCTGTAAGCCCTCTCTGACAAGTCAGAGCAACTCCTAAAATTCCAGGGACAGAATCTTGAGGGGAAATAACATTGGTGGCCAAGGGCTCGAAGCTTCTGTTCTGAGCGTCTTCCCCTTCCTTTTCTTCAGAGCTCTCTAGTCTGAGTGAGGAAGTGAGAAGATAAACTATAGTTGGTGGAAATGCCCCTCAATTCCCACCGTGCTGGCAAGTCGAGGTTTATGATGTGCAAAACAAACTCGCTTCCTTGGGCCACTACCTTTGTCTTGAGTTTGCACACATTTTTGCTGTAGTCTTCCCTTGTGTTCTAGCTGCACGAACACCCACTTGTTCTTTCCCTCTGATTTCTGATTCTGCCACAGGCACTGTTAGAATTAGAGCACTGATAAGGAAAAAAAAAAACTGGGCCAGGATTTAAATTAATGCTTTTAGACAAATATCCGTTCCATCTCCAATTCTAATGCTAATTACATTTGCGGATCAAAGACCATTCGTTAAAGTTTTGCTTTTGAAAAACAGGGAGAGATTTTACTTTCTTGTTTGATATTTTTATGGGACTTGATAGGGATAGTAGGGGTTGAGTAGGGGAGAGTGTGAGGCGAGGGAAGGCCTCCTGCAGAGAGGGCTGCCAGGGAACCAAGTCCCTGAGATGCTGTTCTGGAGGCTCAGACTCCCAAGTGCCCTCCTGAGCTCCGTGGTTGTCCCTTCACCTCTTTCTTCTGCTGTCGTGGCTATCTGGGCTGTAGGAGAAAGTGAGGTGGGGTAAAACACAACAGAACAGGACTGATCTATGAAGAGACATGGAGGAAATGCATTTTACTAAGTGAGAGCAGCCGGTTTGCAGACACCACATACCGTGTGGTTCCAAGGGCAGGACATCCTGGAGAAGGTATCGCAGCTGGGGTGGGGACAGGTGGATCAGGGAGGGTTTTAGGGCAGGGAAGTGTCTTGTGTCTCTGTGTGATGCCACAATGCTGGGTGCATGTCATTGTACATTTGTCAAGGCTCACAGAGTGTGCACCAGCATGAGTGGGTACTAATGCGAACACCGGCGTCAGAGCAGAGACTCTGTCAGAGCAGGTCCTGTCAGAGCAGGTCCATCCAGTGTGACACATGGGCCACTCAGGTGCAGTGTGGGTGCTGGAGGAGGCTGCGTGCGTTTTGGGGGGAGGATACGGGAACTCTTTGTATGTCCTCCTCAGTTTTGCTGTGAACCAGAAACCGCTCTAAATAGAAACAAATCACAAAGTCAATTTCAAAGGGAAAAAGAAACAAATGGAGAGAAATTTTAAAATCTCAGAGGAGGGCTGCTTAATGGTCTGAGGCCCCTGTGGGAGCAACATAGAACCCAGTTATTTGGGGAAGTAGAAGAGGAAATAAAAGCAAACCCAACACTGAGGTGACCCCACGAATCCACAGAGCAGGCAGTGATTAGTGGGAGGGGAGATGGGGTTGCTAGTGGGAGGCAGCAAAGCAGAGAGGGGTGGAGGAAGTGACGGAAATCCTGTCGGGACAGAATCACAGAGAGCCAGTTTCTGACGTGAAAATGTAATAGCATCAGACTTTAGGAAGGTTAATCCGGGAGAGGGACCTTCCGAGAAACGCATGGGAGGTACACACACTCAGTGCCATCCTCCCCCCAACCCCCACCAGGCACGGCCTGACTCAGTTTAGGTGACCCACGGTGGCTGCGCCCCTCTGTGCGGGCTGCTGTAGAGGGCAGGGGAAGCTTGTGTTGGTGTGCTCAGTTTAACTGAAATCCTTCTTCCCAAATTTCTTCCTTCTAGCCTCAATACCAGCCAAAAAAATCACTTCTTGTTCATTCATTCTTTCACTGAGGGGATGAGCAAAGGACTCACCTCCTGGAGGAGGCACAGATGTGAAACAAGCAAACGAACCCCCAGTAAAGCCATGTGGACAGAGCTGAGTGTGGTGGTAACAGTGACGCAGGTGGGCAGCCATGCTGAGGGCTGGTCCTGGAAGGCTGGAACTGAAGCTAGAATGACAGGGATCATGCTGTTGCATGCATGAACATGTGGGGTGAGAGTGTTCTGGATAGAAGGAAGAGCAAGGACGAAAGCCTGGACCCTGGAATGTTCTAGAAACACACAAAAAGTCCAAGCATCTGAGCCTGAGCATGGGCAATGAGGCAGGTGAGGTAGGTATGGGTGAGGGGACTCTCTAGGTTTTATCCTGGAAAGCCCACAGTCAGGAAATCCCTTGGTCCTGATGGACCAGGACAGGGGGTCACCCTAACTGCCCAGACCAGATCATGTGGGGACAGACCCAAGGGCCATAGTAGTGGTTGCATTTCACTTTGACCTGGAGCATGTCCACAGAATTGGGATCCATGTCCATGGGGTCTGGCTGTGGGAGACATCATTCCCGGAGCAGCCTTCAGCCAGCCTGGCACTTGGAGTGTGGCCGTGGCATCACACGTGTGCAAACTCTGTCTCGGTGCTGAGCTCACTGGACCGGCTACTGACCAGGTGTCCACTCCATGCTGCATTTACTGGTACCGGAGGCTCTCCCTTCTTTCTGATTCCAGAGAGTTCCTTGGCCACTGTGGCCTGAAAGCAGACAGCCTGGCCTGTGCAGTCTTTGCTGGCATCATGCAGCTGGCAGTCTTTGGAAGATGCCAGGAGGCCCCTGAGTTGACAAAACATTTCAATACTGGTGATAGAGATGAGATGGTGCCCACGGTGTTTCCTAAGAATGGTATGTGCAGAAGGGGCCACCCAGCTTTCCACCACCAAATCCAAGATCTTTCCCAGTTCCCTTGTCAGCTCTGTGACTGATAAAACTTCCTGTCCTGTGTCCACTCCTCGGTCCACTGGTCTGGCTTCCCCCCCCCCCCCCTTTCCACGTCCAACACTCCTTGGGACTCCTGTTACTTCCAATCCAACAATTTTTGTTTTTTTCCTTGTTTTATCTTACTGATACATAGCATGTGTACCTATTTAAGGGGCACGTGTGATATTTTGTTATATGCGTAGACTCTGTGGTGACCCAGCCAGAGTACTGGGGTGCCCCTCACCTTGAGAACCTATCATTTCTGTGTTGGGAACACGTCAAGTCCTCTCTTCCATATATTTTGCTAACTGGAGTCACTCTCCTCTGCTGTGGAACACGAAAGCTTACTCCTGTCTGCATGTGCAGGGGTCACTTTGGGGTCATCGTCTTACTCCAAGTCCAGAAGTCCAGCAACATTCCACATAATTGGAGCACATCCTACTTCTTGAGATGCTCTTCTGCCTCAGGTCCTCTGCCTCCTGTCTCTGGGTCTTCCTTTGCCTGCCTGGCCACATCGATGGTGGGTCTTTCTCCTCGGTAGCCTCCGAGCAGGAGCTTCTGGGGCCATCCCTGGACCTCATCTCCTTTAGTCTAAGTGTCCTGTGGAGGAGATTATTTATTCCCATAGATTTGCATGTTCTCCAGTTGCTAAATAGTCCCAAATTTACATCCCCAGCCCAAACCTGAGCTCTGGACTCCTGCATCTTACTGTCTGCTTGTCTGCTTGGCACATCCACTTGGAAGTGGAACTGTCCCCTCTAACTGGACATAGATAAACTGGCATGCACATCACTGTCCAAGTCTTTAATCTCCATGGCCAGTGCTTCGGCTCAGCTCCCACCACCTCCCACCTAAACCCTGCAGTTACAGCCTCCTGAGGGTCTCCTGTTCCTGCCCTCAGCCCTGTTCCCACTGTGATCTCCGATAGCTGCCTGAAATCCTTCATTGGCTTCTTGGTTCTGAGAACAACCCCCAGACCACTCTGCTTGCAGGGCTCCTCTGGGACAAGGCCCTTCCCACATCCCAATTCCATGGCTCCAAGCAGTTTGAATGTCCAGCACCTGCCCTTCTGGATGCAGGGCCATTGTGCCTGCCCACCCCTCTTTCTAGAATGTTCTTGTGGTATCTCTTCTCATGGTTGTGTTAACTCACTTCCTCAGGAGTCCTTTCATGAAGGGCAGGTAATCCCTGTTGCCACAACACCCTGTGTGTTGCCTTTAGAACACATATCAGAGTGTGTTAGTATGTGGGGATTTGTTCATTTGTTTGTTTGCTTGATAGCTATAGGGTCTCCCTTTGCCTCCCAGGCCAGACTGCCGTGGTGTCAGCCTAACTCACAGAAACCTCAAACTCCTGGGCTCTAGGGATCCTCCTGCCTCAGCCTCCCAGAGTGCTAGGATGACAGGCATGAGTCACGTGCCTGGACTCTGTGTATTCTTTACGAACTTATTAAATTGCCCATCATCTGTCTTCCTATGAGGCCGCTAGCATGGTCCTGCTCATTTTTTACTCGACCCAGGTACATAGCTCATGGCTGTGTTTGTGAATAAGCAGAAGCTGTAAGTGAATTTCCTCTCTCTGCATGCCCTTGTTGCCTCTTTTGCTGATAACGGTCATTTGGCTGTAGTAACCCAACTGATACCTATGGAGATCTCCTGTCAGATGCTGCAAGGAAATCTGGATGAAAAGATGAAATCAACCTTTTACTATGTACTCACAGTCTGGCTGTAAAAACAGATGCACATGTTGGTAAGTATAATATGTGGTCACTCCACAACTAAGAAATATTCACACATGCACCAAGAAAGGGTAATTGCCCCAGTTCTGGT
Organism: Loris lydekkerianus; assembly: GCA_963574355.1. Lineage (NCBI taxonomy): Eukaryota > Metazoa > Chordata > Mammalia > Primates > Lorisidae > Loris > Loris lydekkerianus. The sequence goes on along the minus strand of CAUYPK010058782.1, from coordinate 3,721 downwards.
GGGGGAGGAGGGCGTGATTTGAATGGGGGAGGATTAAGAAGAAGGAGGAAGTTCTCTGCCCAGGTGTGCGGGGACACAGTGTGCCTGCCCTGGGATGCGGGCAGGCGTGGGGTGGAGAGGGGCTCAGATTCAGACTTGTTCCTCCTGTGCCTGCGGGACATCCAGGTGGAGGCTCCAGCAGATGCCAGGTAAGTGAACTGCAGCTTGAGGGAACAGGCTGGGGTGCAGCTAAGGAATGAGACCAGGAGCCGAGGAGGGAAGCCCGGGGACAAAACCGCTTAAGAGCATTCTTTTAACTCAAGTCTTTATTAAGTTTGGGGGAAATGTTGTTCAGGTGAGTCAGAGACTTCCCTGTGGGTTCATGATTTGACTTGTAACAGGCTAAGGAAGAGAATATGAAATAAAACCACATAGCCTCAGCACAGCTCTTGAAATTGGGAGGGGAGCACTGATGACTCTTTGCACATGGGTGCCTGGCTTTGCGTTTTCTTTCTCTAGCATTCCTTGCAATGCTGGAATTGGAGCCCTACATTCAGGCTCCTTACAATCTCCAGCAGTCCTGCAATGACCTTACTGTGCAAACATAACTTTGAGACAAATTCCTCTCCCCCTTCCATCTGGACAGTCTCCTGCAGGGACCTCCTGTAGATTAGTTCCACAGCTGCCAAGCCGAACCCACAGCAGGAGGGCAGGAGAGAGGGGAGGGCTTTGGATGCAGACAGAGCTGGATTATAATCCCATTGCCGTCACTTGCTAACTCAGTTTCTATACCGTAAAATGGAAATAATCCTGTGATCTTCATAGACTTAGAATGAAGGTTCCAGTCCATTATGCCCCAAATCAGTCCTTTCTTCTCCTGCTTATGTACTTCTATCCCTACCACCTTACCTCCCCCCACCCCACCCCCATTTACTAAAAGTAGAAATAAGAGTGAGCAAAGCACAATTTTAATATTTTATTTGGGAGCTTTGTAATTGGATATCAGCAAATATCCCAGCCCAGATCAGGGTCTGTCCACATCAAAATTGGTCTGGGGTGTTTGTTGATATCCAAATACCAAGCTCTCAAACGAAATATCAAAAACAACTATGTTCATCTTTCGTCAATCAGAAGAAATAAGCAGGTCTTCTTTAGAGAGTGACGTTTGGCTTTATGAACTCACCAGTGTCAGATAGGGTGGATGGCATCTATGTCTTTATCATAGATATGTAGACACTTAGAACTCCTTCGGGTAAAATTCTCAGGAGGCAGTGAAGTGGAGGCATATCTTGGTCTTTTCATTGATCAAAAAAATTGAGCATAATCATAGTCCTCTCCACTTGTCTGCAGAGCTTCTCTACTTAATTCCATGAATTCTATTAGCAAGTTCTCTAGAGAAGATGGTCATGCTGGGGGAGAAACCACACTCCTTGGTGGCGGAATTAGACTTGTTGGGTAAATGGTACAAGTGGGTGAGCATTGGTAAGGAGAGAAGGGAGCAGAGGGCTGAGGTGGCCCATGCAGCGTGGCCTGGACAGCAGGGAAGGTGCTGGATGACTGAAAGGCAAAAGGGTGTTTAAGGCCATGGAGCTGGCAGGGCTCTGTAGCAGTGAGCCATGCTGTGGGCACTGGCATCTCCAGAGATGTTTGTGGGAGATAGGAGAAAACATCAAAGTGTTATATTCAGGGTATGTTACTTCAAATTTAACTATACTTCAGGACCAGAACATATGTGTGGGGTCATCCTTCATCTGAATTAAAGGATGAGGAGCTGGATTTAGCGAAGAGAGTATGAAAGGAGAATATGACGGTGCAGTCCCTGAGCCCCTCTCCAAGTCATTTCAGGAGAGTGATAGGCAGGTCTCCAAGGCTTGCAAACTGAAGGGACCGGCCATGGCACCTGAGAGAAGGTGGGAATTAGACTGGTAACTCCACCCATCAGATGAATATAATCCTTCCCCTAATCAGTATCTTAAAACAAAAAACATATCTGTTTATTTCTCATGTAAAAGTAATATGCAGGGGGTAAGAGACAGTAATCTGCAGGGTGAATGTGGCATCCAGAGTTTCAGGGACCCATGGGCTTTATGGCTTTATGTCTACAATTCCTTTATGGCTTGATATGGACCTTGACTTCCCAGTCCAAGGTGGCTGCTAGATCTCCAGCCATCTCTTCTGCATCCCGTGCACTCCAAACATGAAGAGGCAGCAAAAAGGAGGAGCTAGCAAAGCAGCCTTCAAAGCAGCTTTCATGGAAGTTGTCTCACCTTTTTACTGACATCAGCGGACATAATAGAGTCACATGGGCACACCTGTGTGTCAGTGAGACTTGGAAGTGGACAGTTTACCTATACTTCTTGGTTCTTTTTTGTGGTGGCGAAATTAGACTTGTTGGGTAAATAGTACAAGTGGGTGAGCACTGATAAGGAGAGAAGGGAGCAAAGGGCTGAGGTGGCCCATGCAGTGTGGCCTGGATAGCAGGGAAGGTCCCAGCAGGGCTCCGCCTGGGAACTATCTCCCAGCCTTCAACGGATGATGATAATGACTGATCCCAACTCATTAAGGAGCTCCATGGGGCGTGGACAACTGGGAGCTCTCAGTCTCTCTACACACATAGAATACACAGCAAATCTTGTGTTTGTTGTTAATATTCATTAATTAAAGAGAAAAAAAAACAAACAACAACAACAAAAAAAAAAACGAAAAGATTGCCAAACAACTACCAAATAGCAGCTGAGGGGAAGCTTTGCTTTGTAGAGTTGTTCCACTGAACAGATATGAAGAAACAACAGAACAGAATACCAACATTTTGAGCTCCCTTTGAAATAATGTCGTTAAGCGCTGCACTCAGCATCTGCTAACACGAGGGAGAGGCGATCAAACAGCACGAGCCTCCCACGTACACGTGTGACGTTTTCTTGCCGAAACAAGTGGAGTCTGACAAAGCCCATTGATCCAACTTCCAATTTACAAAAAACAGAGAGGGCAGAGAAGGGTACTAACCAACACCCCATTAGGACATGATTAGCAAAACCTAAACTAAGAAACACCCCAGGACAAGAAGTAGTTTCTTCCACAAATATTGAAGAAAAATGAAAGAGGGCGGGAAACCCTAGAGATGAAAAGGCCTTTAAAGACGGCACAACCAGCCGCTGTGAGTGGAGCTATGTGGGCTCCTAACTCAAACCAACAAGTGCAAAGTAAGACCACACAGATGTGCTTTGGAGAAACAACGGGAAATGTGAGTACTGCCTGGATTTTTGATGATATTAAAGGTTATTTTAGAATCATGACATCACGGTTATATGAAAGACAGTCCTTATCCTTTAGAGATGTATGGTAAAATAGTCAAAAGCAAAATAATTATTTGCTTCCAAATAATGCAGGGCTGAGGAAAATGAATGATACCAGATTGGCTGTGAGTTGGTGCTTCTTGAAGTGGTTTCATTCTTCTGTCTCTCCCTCTGAAGCTAGGGGTTTATGAAACAGGCAGTCAGTTTACAGATGAACAACTCACGGCATTCTGAACTTGCAAACAGCTCCCAAGTCGCCCCATAAAGCTGATTTATAATTAAATATTTAAAGCAGTGATTCAGGAACAGGTTCTTTGACACATGTAAACAAATCCGCCTGGCATGAGTGGTTCACGGGGGGGGGGGGGGGGGGGGGGGGGCGGCGGGCCCGCGGGGTTGTTTGTAAGTTTTTTTTTATTGTTGTAGCCAAATTTGTTTATTTTTTTTTT
>CAUYPK010058777.1:0-17538 GCA_963574355.1 Loris lydekkerianus | reverse complement strand
AATACTCTCTGAGTTCTTACATATTTGTAACAGTTTATGTACCTTGTATATGATTTTATTATTATTATTATGTTTTTGAGACAGAATCTCACTATGTCACCCTCTGTAGAGTGCTGTAGCATCACAGCTCACAGCAACCTCAGACTCTTGGGCTTAAGCAATCGTCTTGTGTAGCTGGGACTACAGGTGCCCACCACAATGCCTGGCTATTTTGTTGTTGTTGTTGTTGTCATTGTTGTTTAGCAGGCCTAGGCTGGGTTCAAACCTATCACCCTCGGTATACGTTGCTGGCACCCTACCCACTGAGCTATGGGCACTGCTCATTTTTTTTTTTTAAGTAGAGATTTAAAAGTACTTTCAAAGTACTTTTTTTTTTTTTTTTTTTAAGGTAAAGTTGCCTAGGCTGAAGTACAGCAGCTATTCACAAGTTCAATCATAGCACACACTGCAGCCTCAAACTCCTGAGCTCAAAGGATCTTCCTGCTTTGGGCAGTGCCTGTGGCTCAAAGGAGTAGGGTGCCAGCCCTATATGCCGGAGGTGGTGGGTTCAAACCCAGCCCAGGCCAAAAACTGCAAGAAAAAAAAAGGATCTTCCTGTCTCAACCTCTCAAGTAGCTAAAACTACAGGCATGAACCATCATGTCCAGCTCACAAACACCATTTTTCTTTTTTTTTTTTGAGACAGAGCCTCAAGCTATCGCCCTGGGTAGAGTGCCGTGGCATCACAGCTCACAGCAACCTCCAACTCCTGGGCTTAAGCAATTCTCCTGCCTCTGCCTCCCAAGTAGCTGGGACTACAGGCGGCCGCCACAATGCTCAGCTATTTTTTTGTTGCAGCCGTCATTGTTGTTTGGCGGGCCCAGGCTGGATTCAAACCTGCCAGCTCAGGTGTATGTGGCTGGCGCCTTAGCTGCTTTAGCCACAGGCGCCGAGCCATAAGCACCATTTTTAAGAAAGCTTTTGTTTTGCATTCCTCAGGCTGTTGGGAAGTGGGTATTTTGATCATATGCATACAGGAAGAAGCATATCTACTACCCTGTTTCCCTTGGGTACTGGGTGGACATCCAGAGCATCCCAAAGCGTTCCTCCTACTTGTTTTTTTGGGTTTTGTTTTTTTTTTTAAACAGTCTCACTATGTCACCCTTGGTAGAGTGCCATGGCGTCACAGCTCACAGCAACCTCCAACTCTCGGGTTTAAGCGATTCTCTTGCTTCAGCCTCCCAAGTAGCTGGGACTACAGGTATCTACCACAACACCCGGTTATTTTTTGGTTGTAGTTTTGGTAGGCCCAGGCTGGATTCGAACCTGCCAGCTCTGGTGTATGTTGCTGGTGCCCTCGCTGCTGAGCTACAGGTGCTGAGCCAACCTCCTACCTATTGTAGAAGATGTAACTCTGAGGCTAAAACAACTCTGGAAACAGGTGACCTAAACAGAACTAGGTGGTTGGTGCCATCTCTTACTAATTTTTAACAGAAGCAACATAGCAATTAATAGGGTAACCCCACTTACTTTAGGTCTTACAGTGGGACAAATTCTTTTTTTTTTTTTTTTTTTTTTTGGTTAGAGACAGGTTCCTATTCTGTTGCCCAGGTTGGAACACAGTGGCATAATCACAGCTCACTGCAATCTCTAATTCCTGGGCTCAACCCTCCAGGATTAGCCTTCTGAGTAGCTAGGCCTATAATCACATTGGCCTGTCACACCCAGCCAACTTTTTTTTTTTTTTTTAACAGATGGGATCTCGCATATTGCACAGGCTTGTCTCAAACTCCTGGCCTCAAACAATCCTCCTTCCTCATCCTCCCAAAGTGTTAGTAGATTACAGGCATAAGCCATTGTACCCAGTGACATTCTTTTAAACTAAAAACAAAACCAAAACCTTGACAATAATTCCTCTTCAGCATGTGGCTAGTTTTTATTTTATGAAAGGAAATAAAAGATTCTGAGATCCCTGCACATATCTCACCCGGGGCAGTTAATTGGCTTCTGAGCTGGCAGGCCTGACTTCTCATGGAAGACGCCCGTCTACTACAGGAATGGAGTATTCCAGCAGCCTGGCTCTGGAGACTCTGGCTGGGAAGACAGAACCCACCTCTTTCTGCTGCCACTGGGCCTGTTCTCCACCAACAGTGTGGAAGGATTCTGGCAGCCTCTTGAGAAGGGGCAAAGCGAGGACATGTTCTTAATCTTAAACTCCAACCCATCCCAGAACCATAGCCCAGAAGCTGAAGCAATAGCTCCTCAAGTGAACTCTGAAATAAGCCCAAGAATGATGCAAACTATCAGCACCATTAGGTGCTTAATCACATCACAATGAAGGAAAAACATAAGCACTGAGGAAGTCCTCTGCCCACCTAGTTTCCTCTCAGTTTACAAACTCTTGTGCAACATGCCACTCCTCCCTGTCTCTCATAGTTTCTCAGCCCTGTGAGAGCAAGTGGAGTGCTGGCCCAACTTCACATAGCTACTTGACAGATCCTTGATTGGTAGCAAATAATTGAGAAAAGAGGTACAAATAGGTACTAATGGTCACACCAAAGCTTGCACATAACTAGAGCTTCATGTGCACACCCAGGGGGGAAAATACCAGAGCCTTTTCAAAAAACAATAGAACTAGACAGAAAGCACAGGGTTTCAGGTCCTCAGAACATACCAGAATGACCTAAATTTCAACCCGGAGCCTCTCAATCTCCAAAAGACAACTAACCTCCTGCTGGATAATTAGCCTTTTGTGCTGCACAACATTATCCACCGAAGCTGGGTGGAAAAAACCTAGTCCCTTTCATGTGTAACCTTATCCTGGACTGCAGTCCCAGGGCGAACAAGGCTCTCCCGGACTACAGTTCTGTGCGCAGACCAATCACCGGGGCTGAAAACTGAGGGAGAACCCTCACACACACCATACCCACTCAAAGGAAGGCTCTGTCACGGCAGTGCACCCACACACATGCCACAGAGCAAGCTCAGGTGAAGAAACCGAGGCCCAGACAGGGATAGCACAGGACCCCAAGTCACGCAGCAAGTTAGGAACGGAGCTTTACTAAAACCCCAGCCTCCGGATCGCCGAGTGCCCCATTCCCACCCGCCTGCCCTCGTCACACCCGGCTGAGAGTAACATCACAGAACTTCTGCCCGTGTCCCCGCCTCCGAAGGGCCAGGACCTTGGTCTTTGGCCCGTGCGTTCATCTTCAGGCCCGGCCCGCCGCCGCCCCCGGCCCAGCTCCCCAGCCCCGCTTCCCGCCGCCCGCCGGACCTGCAAAGTCGCGCTCCCGAGGGCCGGCGGCAGACATTTCTCTACCTGCTTCCTCAAGCTCTTCATCCCGCCGGCCTCCCCGCGCTCTCCGCCCCCAGACAGACCCGCCCCTGGGTGACATTTCCGCCAATCGAAAGCCCGTCTGCTTCATCGCCCCACCCCCAAACAGAATAGAGCCCGCCCCTTGTGGCTGGCCTTTCTCCAATCCCCACCGCCCCTTCCGAGACCGGTACCTGCCTCCGCCAATTGTCGCGCACCCTGGCCAAGTACCTGGGGCAGAGTTCCAACCGCTGGGCGTTGCGGACTCCGGCTGCGATTCTGTGCACCTGTATGGAGACAGCCACAGGAACTCAGGATCCCTGGTCGCAGGATCAAAGCCTGTGCAGGAACAAAGAGAGCAGACTGAGGCACCGGCTTGAAGAGCCGGCTCCACCTCTGCATAATTGTATTCTCTGGAGAGTCTCCAAGCCGGTTTCCCTCGAGCACAGGGTGGGGCTAAGGTTCAAATTGCAATATTTGTGAACACAAAATTCTTCCAAGGCAGACACCACCGCCATTCCTCTAACTTCATGGTAACTATGTGCCAAGGTCTGTGCTTCGTACATATATTATCTCCTTAATCCTCGCACCAAACTTTAGGAAGTAGGAAACTATTATCCCAATTTTATATTGGAGGCAAATGAGTTCAGAGAGGTCTAAGGTCACACAGAGCGAGTGGCAGAGTGAAGGGCCCAAACAGGTACCAATGGATTGGGGACTTTACCCATAACCTCCACCAGCAATTCACTCTTCCAAAGAAAAACATACTCTAAATAAAATCAGTGTACTTGCTATTAATATATCAGCAAGACAAGTCTTCTGTTTGCCCCTAAACCAGATTGCCACCCTTCTTCCTAGAAATTCTTTTTTTTTAATTGTCCAGTCCAAAATGTCGATTCCTAGACATTCTTGAGCTACCTATCTCTGGCTATGACTCAAACCCATGTCTGTTATCCTGCCTATTCTGCTTGTACAACTGTATGAGCCTGACAGGACTGAACTGGATTTACAAGAACATGATACATGAGAAGACCTGGTTCCAGCTTTGCCTATGGCACTGCCAGACACAGCCTTTAAATTATTTTCAGCATTTACATACTTGCCCTCATCTGTTTGGATTATTAGGTATAGGCAAGTTCATATTTCCACTGGACAAATAAGAAAGGCAAAGTCTGAAGAAATAGAATATATTGTCCACATTCACATCTAGGGAGTGTCAGAGCTGGGATCTCAACTGAAATCTCTGGACTCAATGGGTTTTGGGATGTCAAACCTGATCTTACCACTTCAACTGATGAATGAACTTAGCTAAGTTATTTACATTGTCTGGGTCAGCTTACTCATCTATAAAACAGTATATCTACTCCTTGGTGTTGCTCAAAAGCCTAAACAGAACACAAACATGGTTGTATGTCTTGTCTAGAAATTTAGAAAAATTGACTACATAGTAGGTGCTCATGCCTGTAATCCCAGCACTCTGGGAGGCCGAGGCAGGGGGATCATCTGAGCTCAGGAGTTTGAGACCAGCCTGAGTAAGAGTGAGACCCCCCCCATCTCTACTAAAAATAGAAGAACTAGCTGGGCATTGTGGCAGGTGCCTGTAGTCCCAGTTACTCAGAAGGCTGAGGCAAAAGGATCACTTGAGCCCAGGAGTTTGAGGTTGCTATGAGCTATGACACCATGGCTCTGTAGCGTGGAGCATTAGAGTGAGACCTGGTCTCAAAAAAATAAGAAGGGCAGCGCCTGTGGCTCAAAGGAGTAGGGTGCTGGCCCCATATGCCAGAGGTGGCGGGTTCAAACTCAGCCCTGGCCAAAACTGCAAAAAAAAAAAAAAAAAAAAAAAGAAAGAAAATAATAATAAAGATGTGAACATAACCCAAATTCACTACCGCAATGGTGCCTTCATTCTCGTCAGTTTGACGAGAATTACTCAGTATCCATTCAGTTCATCTCTCCTTCCCTAATTCCATTGCCAGGGCCCTGGTCCAAGCCTTGTTTTTTATTCTTGAACCACCCCAATATGTTCTTATTGATCTCCCTGCTCTCAGCTCTCTCTTTCCATACTAGTGGCCAAAGAAACTTTTCTAACTTGTAAATCTTGCCTTATCACTCCCCAATTTAAAATTCCTTTTAGGCTCCTCCCAAGCTACAGGGCAAAGTCCAGCCTCTTTACTGGGTAAGCCCCTTTAGGAGCTGCCCTCTGTTGGCCTCTCCTGACTGGCTCTTGCCATGCCCGCCTTCTACCCTAAATTCAGCCCCTGCAAACCACTGGCTGGCCCTTTCCTAGGTCTGCCAAGCCCTTTTCCTCTTTGTTTCCTGCCAGAGAAAAACAACAACTATTTGTTCATCCTTTTAGTCTCAGGTTAAACACCACCTCCTCCATGAAGCCTTCCCTGAGCCATTTAATTAATTTATTTATTTTATTGTTGAGACAGAGCCCCCCTCCCCGCCCCCATACCCTGAGCAGAGTGCAGTGGCGTCATAACTCACTGCACCTCAGACTTGGGCTAGACATCCCGCTGCCTCAGCCTCCAGAAGCGCTGTGATTACAGGCACTAGCTGCAGCGCCTGGCTGGGTTTTTCATTTTTTTAGGAGCTGGGGTCTCACTCTTGCTCAGCCAAGTCACAAACTCCTGAGCTCAAGCAATTCCCCTCCTCAGCCTCCCACAGTGCTGGGATTACAGGTGTGAGCCACCTTGCTCGGCTATTTTTTAAGACAGAGTCTCAAGCTGTTGCCCTGGGTAGAGTGCTGTAACGTCATAGCTCACAGCAACCTCCAACTCTTGGGCTTAAGCAATCCTCTTGCCTCAGTTTTTCTATTTTTAGTAAAGACTGAGTCTTACTCTTGCTCAGGCTGATCTGGAACTCCTGAGCTCAAGCAGTACATTCACCTTGTCCTCCCAGAGTGCTGGGATTACAGGCAGGAGCCATTGCACCTCGCCTCCCTGAGCCATTTTATAGGGGAGAAGGCAACATGAGGTAAGAAACAACTACAGCAAAACACTCAAGACTTCAGGCTCTGCAATAGAATGGTCTAATCCCACCTAAGCCTGACTCTTATATTAAGTACTCAGGCCTATCTGAGCTGAGCCTCACTTCCCTCATCTATGAAATGGAAACACTAATAATACCGTGTAATGGGTGGTACCTGTGGCTCAACGGAGTAGGGTGCCGGCCACATATGCCAGAGGTGGCGGGTTCAAGCCCAGCCCTGGCCAAAAACTGAAAAAAAAAAAAAAATAATAATAATAATAATACCGTGTAAGATTGTAGTAAAGATTAAATGAGATCATGTGTGAAAAGCTCTTAGAATAGTGCCTAACTCGTGGTAAGTCAGCAATGAATGTTAGCTTATGAGCCCTCTTGTACAGAAGAAGAAAATATTTTCTGAGCTCCCGCTAGGTGGTAGGTACTCTTCCATGTACTATCTCATTTAATTCTCACAACCCAATGAGGAAGATACTCATTACCTACAGAAGCCTACGCCCGGCTATTTTTTTTGCAGTTGTCATTGTTATTTAGCTGGCCCAGGCTGGGTTCAAACCCACCAGCCTCGGTGTATGTGGCTGGTGCAGTAACCACTGTGCTACATGCGCCAAGCCTTGCTTTCTTTTTTTTTGAGACAGAGTCTCACTTTGTCGCCCTTGGGAGAGTACCGTGGCCTCATAGCTCACAGCAACCTCAAACTCTTGGGCTCAAGAGATCCTCTTGCCTCAGTTTTTCATTTTTAGTAGAGACAAGGTCTGACTCTTTTCATTTTCTTTTTTTTTTTTTGAGACAGAGCCTCAAGCTGTCACCCTGGGTAGAGTGCTATGGCATCATAGCTCACAGCAACCTTCAACTCCTGGGCTCAAGCGATTCTCCTGCCTCTGCCTCCCAAGTAGCTGGGATTACAGGCGCCTGCCACAATGCCCGTCTATTTTTTGGTTGCAGCCATCATCGTTGTTTGGCGGGCCCAGGCTGGATTCGAACCCGCCAACTCAGGTGTATGTGGCTGGCGTCTTAGCAGCTTGAACCATAGGCGCTGAGCCAGGGTCTGACACTTGCTCAGGTCAGAATTCCTGAGCTCAAGCAATCCACCTGCCTTGGCCTCCCAGAATGCTAGGATTATAGGTGTGAACCACTGCACGCAGACTCGAAACCTATGTTCTTCACTGTTACTGCTATTATTACACTGCCTACAATTATTACTAATAAGTAACCTTATTAAGATTTAGAGATAAATTTCTCCTAACTTATAGAATAAATTTAAAACCCCTTAATCAAGCATTCAAGGCTCTGTAATCACATTTGTCTCTACTTGCTTTTCCTTCATACCCCCTTTGTATCCCAAGCCAGTCCCCTTCCTGGCATACCAGGCAAAATAAATTGGAGCCCCTGGAGACTTACAGGAAAACCATAGAGCAGGCAAGCTCTTTTCCCAACCCTATTCTTGCAAAGACAAGATGTTAGCTTGAAAGGAAACAAATGAAAGTGTTGGGTAAACACATAAGCCCCAGCACCTGGTGGCCTGAATGTGCATGTTCTGTGATTGATCCTCTGCCCCATAAGCAAACTCTCCTTTACCTGCCTGACTCATTTCCAGATCTAAACAAATTCTGTCCAAAACCCACTAACCTCTCACTGCTAACACAAAGCTAGACTATTTTCTCAGCTGCAGAGGAGAATAGAGCAGGGTTCAAGGGCAGGAGAGAGCACATATAACCAACCTCACTTGACAGAGAGAGGAAAGATGGTCCTTTAGAAGCTGCTGAGCCTGCCAAATTGTAATAGATTCTGCATCACAGTCACAACCCACCCTGTGCAGCCCTGCCCATAACTAGAAGGGCAAAGGGCCCCTGCTGTAGTTAATATTCAAGTCCAGAAACTGTAAACAGAAAAGCACACACCATGGCTGGCTGGCATCCTGGAGGCACTGCATCTTCATGCCAGCAGCTTTGACAGGGAACAGAAACTGTGGAGTGTGAATCCAAAGAGTGCAAAGTCAACTGGTGGGGGAGAAGGCAGGGGGATGGGTGTGCTCCAACTTAATGGGTACAATGTTAGGGTGTATGGCACACATCTTGGGGGCGGGACACAATTATAGGAGGGGCTTTACTTAACAAATGCAAACAATGTAACCTTAATTTGTTGTACCCTCAATTAACCTGAAACAATTTTTAAAAAGATAAAAAAAGAAAGAAAGAAAGAAAGAAAGAAAGAAAGAAAGAAAGAAAGAAAGAAAGAAAGAAAGAAAGAAAAAGAAAGAAAGAAAGAAAGAAAGAGAGTGGGTAGGCAAGTATCCAGCCAAGACCCCCACCCCCAGAAGCCTGGAGAGTTACCTACCTGGACAGGCCCTGGCGACTTCCTGGAGGAACATCCTAGTGTGTGAACCAAAGGGTAGCTGGAATACAAGGCTGAGCTCTGCTGTGTCCAGCTGGACAGTGACATCTGAGCCTGCACAAAAGAGACAGGAAATGAGCCCTTGGCAGCCAGGAGCTAAATGCTTTGATGCATCTTAAGGCTGCAGTCCCCAGAATGGAAAGTCAGCAGCCCGGGCTCCCAAAACCTCTTCAGTCCTTCAGCAACTCACTTGTGGATGCTGCTGGGACAATAAGGATAATAATGGAATCCTCTGTATCAAATTATTTTTTTGTTTTTTTTAGACAGAGTCTCACTTTTTTGCCCTGGGTAGAGTGCCCTGGCATCACAGCTCACAGCAACCTCCAGTTGTTGGGCTTAGACAATTCTCTTGTCTCAGCCTCCCGAGTAGCTGGTATTACAGGTACCCGCCACAACACCCAGCTATTTTTGTTGTTGTTGTTGTTGCAGTTTGGCCGGGGCCCGGTTTGAACCTGCCACCCTGGGTATATGAGGCCAGCGCCCTGCTCACTGAGCCACAGGCGCCACCCCTCTGTATCAAATTAACATCATTCCCACTTTATAGAGGAGGTAGTCCAAGTCTCTGAAAAGTCAGCAAACCTCACCACCGCAGTACAAGATGGAGCTGGAAGAGAACATTCTCTGGATTTGTCTTTTCCCCTCCCCTGGAATGAAAAACACATAGAGGCAGCAAGGGGGACTGTCCATCAGTCAGTCCACCAGACTGTGCCAGGAACCATTCAAGATGCTGGGAATACCATAGCGAGGAGAACAGATGTGGGGCTGTCTTCAAGGAGCTAGACTGTGGCAGGCATCTTAGTTGTAGCATATACCCAGGACCGGGCACATGGTGACACTCAAAAATGTGCTGAGGCCAGGTGAAGTGGTTCATGCCTATTATTCCAGCACTTTGGGAAGCTGGTGCTGGGGGATCACTTGAGCCCAGGAGTTCATGGCTGCAGTGAGCTATGATTGTGCCACTGCACTCCAGCCTGTGTGACAGAGCAAGACCCTATCTCTCTCTCTTTCGCACACACACACATACACAAAATAAAAAAAAACCAAACATGCTAACTAATGAACAAACAGAAGCAACCTAGCAGAGTGATTAAGAACCTAGGCTCTGGCTGGGCGCAGTGGCTCAATCCTAGCATTCTGGGAGACCAAGGCAGGATAGCTTGAGCTCACGAGTTCAAGAGCAAGCTTGAGCAAGAGCAAGACACTGTCTCTACTAAAAGTAGAAAAATTTGCCCAGTGTTGTGGGGGGCACTTGTAGTCCCACCCTCCAGGAAAATTGCTTGAACCTAGGAGTTTGACATTGCTGTAAGTTAGGCTTAAGCTATGACACTCTAACTTGGGCAACAAAGTGAGATTCTATCACAAAAAAGAAAAAAAGGTTAGGCTCTCGAGTCTGGATTCTGAATTTGAATCTTAGTTCCACCCCTTAACTATGTTATTTAATTTCTCTGGGCCTCAGTTACCCCATCCATAAAATGGGGATGCTAACAATGATATAACCTCGCTTCTCTTCCCGGCCCCTAGAGTCAGGAAAAGCTGGGTCGAGAAGGGAAAAAAAGATAATCTCATAGAATTGTTACAAGAAAAGCCTGAGATGGTATATATAAAGCTTTTAGCATAGTGACTGGCACAAGGTAATCATTGATTAAACATTTGCTTCTATTATTATTATTACTGTTTAGCAAAGAAGACAGACATTAAATACATCAGTATAAATAATTAAATCACTATGAGTGACAGAGGGCTGAATCGGGAAAAGGCATGTGTATCAGTGAAATACAATTTCAGGGGTTTAACAGAGAAGTTCATGAATGGAAGCCTTGGAGGATGAGTGGGCGTAGGCTAAGTGAAAAACGGTGTGAGGGGCGGCGCCTGTGGCTCAGTGAGTAGGCGGTGGCCCCATATGCCAAAGGTGGTGGGTTCAAGCCCCGCCCCAGCACTGCACCAAAAAAATAGCCAGGTGTTATGGCGGGCGCCTGTGGTCCCAGCTGCTTGGGAGGCTAAGGCAGGAGAATCGTCTAAGCACAGGAATTGGAGGTTGCTATGAGCTGTGACACTACAGCACTCTACTGAGGGCGACAAAGTGAGAATCTGTCTCTAAAAAAAAAAAGAAAGAAAGAAAAAGAAAAGGAAAGCAGTGTGAGGCTTTCTGGAGGTGGGAAAAGCACGTGCAAGGGCCCTGTGGTGACAGCCTGTGAAACAGCAGCATGGAAGAGAGTTATGGGAGATGAGCCCACAGAGGTGGGCAAGGGCCGAATCCTGCAGGGCCCTACTTGCCACAGGAAGATGATCAGTGGCTGCTCTTATTTCACGCCATTCCTTTCACTGAAGATCCTGTACCCCCCTTCCCCAAGCAGGACCCAGATGGAGAGAACCACTCACCAAGAATGTAGAGTTCACCCTCTGGGGACACTAAGGAGAGAAAACAAGAATGACCTTAGCAATTAGTTGAAGCACCCCAGCCCCAGCACTTACCCCCTTATTCCCACTGTCCCCCCACCCAATAAGAGCAGAGATGACCTGGGAGGCCCAGAGGAAAGGGATTCATACCATCCAGTCCCCTGTGGTACCTTCTTCCAGCGTAAAATCCCGTGAGATTGGCACTATCTGGTCCAGAGAGACATCATCCCCAGTAATGGCCATCCTCCGGTGGGTATACAGGAAGAGGCTAAGGGCAGGAAGCAGTGGTGAGGACAGGGCCCACTGCCCCTGCTCAGATCCATCTGGGAGGCCTTGGGTGCTCTCGTACTCCCTCCTGATCTCCCTGCACAGTGCTGGGGGTGACCCGGCTGTGCACACTTCTTGCCCATGGTGCCCTTCAGAGACAGCAGTTTTGTGGGTGAGGTCATCAAAACTCACCTTTTCTCATTTGGGGGAGCCCCTGGCTTTGTTAGTGAAATACACATTGATCTATCCATGGTACATCTTAGTACTGTGTGTGACAGAAATGGTGCAACCTTAGCCAACCCCTTTCTGACCTTGAACCTCAGTTTTCCCATCTGTAAAATGAGGGTAGTGGGCTAGAAAATCTCTAAGGCCTGCTCCCTGTTAGTTCAGAGATCCTAAGGTTCACTCACCAGCTATGAGACCTTTGGCAAGTATTATTTTCTGTCTCAGCTTCTGTGTGGTATGCCAGTATTATTAGGCAACATTTATCAGGAACATTCTATGTGCCTCATGGTGTTTTAAACACTTTGCACATCCTGACTCACTTTAATCTTTAATCTGGACAAATTGAGGGGCAGAAGAGCAAAACAACTTGCTCAAGATCAAGTGATTCATTAGCAACAAAGCCTGGATTTGAACCCTAGCAGACCAACCAACCATAAGGCTCAAGATCTGACTAGTAGGCTCGGCACCCATAGCATAGTGGTTACAGCGACAGCCACTTGCACTGAGGGTGGTGGGTTCGAACTGGGCCTGGGCCTGCTAAAACAACAATGACAACAACAACAACAACAACAACAAAATAGCCAGGCGTTGTGGTCCATTGTGGCACCTGTAGTCCTAGCTACTTGGGAGGCTTAGGCAAGAGAATTGCTTAGGCCCATGAGTTTGAGGTTACTGTGAGCTGTGATGCCACAGCGGTCGGTTTCACTAACATAGTGAGACTCTGTCTTAAAATAAAAAAAAGGCTCATGGGCGGCCCCTGTGGCTCAAGGAGTAGGGCACTGGCCCCATATGCCAGCGGTGGGGGGTACAACCCCGGCCCCGGCGAAAAACTGCAAAAAAAAAAAAAAAAAAACAGCTCTGTTACAGCACCAGCCACATACACTAAAGCACAGTGGCTACAGCACTAGCCACATACACTAAAGCTGGCACGTTCGAACCTGGCCTGGGCCATCTAAAACAATGACAGCTACAACAAAAAAAGTAGCTGGGTGTTGTGGTGGGTGCCTGTTGTCCCAGCTACTTGGGAGGCTGAGGCAAGAGAATCACTTAAGCCCAAGAGTTTGAGGTTGCTGTGAGCTATGATGTCACGGCACTGTACTGAGGGCACTCTGTCTCAAGAAAAAGAAGGTGGCTCCTGTGGCTCAAGGAGTAGGGCGCCAGCCCCATATACCGAAGGTGGTGGGTTCAAACTCAGCCCTGGCCAAAACCTGCAAAAAAAAAAAAAAAGAAAAAAAGAAAGAAACTTCTGACTAGTATGTAAAACTCTCTTCTCAAGAAGCTTCTTCCTCAAATTTTGAGGATTATATGAGTTAACACATGTGAGAGGCTTCGAATATAGTGTTCAAAAAATACTAGCTATCATTGTGATAATTACTCTAGAAGATTCAGACCCTGCCCTGGAGGGATGATTGAAGTCCCGCTGGAAGGTGCAGTGAAGACTATCCCATGACCCGGAGAGGCAGTGGCTGGGCCCTTCACTCACGCATGTTCTTGACCACCATGCTCCAGGCTGTAGCGCACAAGCCCCAGGAGGCGGCTCTGCTGGCTATCTCCCTCGCACAGCACACCTTGCACCGCGTACTGCTCAGAATCAAGGTAAAAACGAACTGAGAGCCAGGCCTCTCTCAACCCCGTCTCCTCCATCTTCTCTTCCCCTGCCCCCCAGATTCACTGTGTGACGTTAGGCAAGTCCCTTCACCTTTCTGAGCCTTTCTCCGCTATGAAATGGGGACAATAATCCCCAGCTTTATACCTGGGTTGGAGGTCAGTACTTAGTAAATACTGGTTTCCTTCTCCCCAGGAGTGCCCAGAGAGAGGAAGGAGAGAGAAGGGACTCTGCGACATCTTCCTTTCCTCTTGCCTTGGGGGCTTGGAGCTCAGTGCAGGGAAGGATATGATGATGCAATATTCCCTCTCAGCCAGGGTCTCCTGGATCGCCACAGACTGGTCCATGCTGGCTCCTGCAGAATGCACACACCCTGGGGGAGAGCAGACGGGAGCCCCCTTTGGTCACCAAGTTACCCATGGGGTGATGGAGCTGCCTCAGAGAGCTGGGGGGTAGGAAGGAGAAGGGAAAGTAGAGGGAAGGCCTTGTCCGCCTCTTTCTCCTCCCAAGAAGAGGCCTTTTAAGTTTCTAGGGACAGGCCCTTTGCCCCTGAGAGGATGTACTCTCTGTTTTACTGCCCTTTGTCTGGGAGAGCATCTGGTTGTTTTAAGTGAAGTGCAGTCCACTTGTCAGACGTGTTGTATCTGGTTCTGTGATTGGAGAAGGGGACCCGATCCCACTGCTCCTGGGACAGGGCTCTACCTCCCTTTTGGGAGGGAGGGGAGCAATATTTGTCCTGCTGGTGCCTCTTTGGAACGTATCAGTGGTGTGTCTGTGTGTGGTTAGGGGAACATCCCTTTCCTCTTAGGAAGGGAATATCCCATCCTGGAGAAGGGACCCGGGCCTGTTCCTCTTTCCTGGGAGACAGGAAAAGCATCCCCTTGCTCTTTGCCCCTCACTCTGCCCAGCAGGCCCATTGCATCAGCCATAGAGGGGTTGGGGGGGCTCTGGTCTGACAGAGACAGGACAGAACATGGGTCCCAGCCCTGGGCTTGCCCGCTCCCTCCTGCCCAGCCCCAGCATTGAGGCTCTGCACTGGCTCCCAGACCCCTGGCCGTTGACACCTACCTCCTGAGCTGTCACTGCTCGCTGGGTGCGCGGGACATTGTGCCGGGGCAGGCCAGTGACTACATTTCCCAGCGGTCCCTGCGCCAGGATGGTCAGCCAGCAAGTCCCAGCATGCCTAAGCCGATCAAGCAGGAGTCCCCACATCCCCATTAACCCCTTAGGTCCTGGGGTATGCTGAACTCCCTATTCTGGAAAGTTTTTCTAGTAGGTGCCCTAAGCCATCTCTGGCTCTCTGAGTAAGGGGGCCAGAGCTCCCCATCCAGGGCTTGGAAGCAAGATGGTCATGTTTATGCTAAGAGAACAAAATAATGCTTTTTTTTTTTTTTCTAAAAGAATGCTTTTTTATTTTCTCCTTAATTCCATTCTCAGCTAGGCTCACTCCTAGGAGGGACTGTTCTACTGAAACTCTTCCCTCCCAAATAACTATGCTGTCTAGGTTAAAGGTCAGGGGAAGACGGAAAACAATGGTGAAGAACAATTACCTCCATTTTCCAGGCAGAGAAACTGAGGCTCAGAGAGGGTAAGCTATTTGACAAAGTTCCTCCAGCTAGAAAATGGCAGGGCTGGAGGTTGACTCCAACTCCTGGGCCATTTTACACAGCCACACACTGCCCTGAGTCCTTCCTCAGCCTACCCAGCCCTGCCTGCCGCACCAGGCTGTGTGAAGGTCTTGGATGTCAACACTTTCATGTGTAGCACTATGATGACTGTCATCAGACTGTGGTGGAGGCCTCTATGAATACAAGAAGGCCCCAGCTCTTAAGACAGCTTGAGAGTGGACTTTATGATTCTCAAGCCCCTTGCCTGCTTCATCTGGCCTCAAGCCCTAGACTAAGATCCTTTTCCCTCAGGCCTCAATTTCCCCATCTAAGATGAGGAAGCCGTTATGGATGGATGAAATGGCCAGCTGAGATAAGGGATTCTAGGATGGTCCTCTCCCGGCCTGCTGGCCATTTCACAGGGGTGGGAGCTCCCTGAAGACAGGGCTGTGCCTTTTCTTATGATCTCAGGAGTTTCTGGCACACAATTGGCCCTCAGAACACATTTACTGAGTTAGTGAATTACTTAATGAATTATTTTCATGAATATACCTTCTCTTAAGCTCTGACCCAAACTGAAGGAACGAGTCAGTACTGGGAAGGGGTGACTGCTGTGATCTCCAACTCGTCTCCCCTCCTCTTTCCCTAAGCAAGGTAACCGGCCCACTGACCAGTTCAACTTTGTATTTGTAGACCCCTCCCAGACACATATCACCTTCTTCCCAATCTTCTCCTTTAATTGAACATCCTGAGCACTAACGGAACTCAGGTTTTTTTGAATTGTTTGAAAAGTCATGTGGAGGGTGAGATTCAGAGCCTTAGAGATGGAGGGGTCAGAGATCACTGCAGAAAAGCAGGGACCCCACCTCTAGCTCTGCTTTTAGCATCACAGGCTGGGGAGGAGGTTCTAGGAAAAGTGGATGGGATTGAGTGCAGTTTGCAGATGACACTGTCTCTGGAAGATTTTGAGGTCCTCCCAGTGGGATGGGGGCCAAGCAAGGTGTTTTTTACCTTTCCAAACAAACCCCTGCCTCTCCCTGGGTTTGTTGTCCTGTAAGGAGGGTCCGTGTCCTGGACTAGGTCCTATGAGGGGAGAAGTGAGGCCCCTCAAGTCTGGGACTGTGGACTTGTACCAAAGATACAACTACAGGAATCAGAGGTGGGTGTGGATCTCGGGGCTTGCAGGGCTCATAGATTCTTCTTGGCCTTTGCCCCCTGATGCTGCTGGGCCCAGCTTGGGAAGCAGGAACAGGAGCAGGGCAGAGCAGAGGAGCAGCAGTGAGGCTGCAGCCAGGACCCAGTGCAGGGGGCTCCTGATGGCCCCTGGTGAGGCAGGTGCCTGAGTTCAAGGCTTGACAATGCATCTGGTAGCAGAGTTGAGCAAATCCCATGACACCTGGCTGGCTGAGCCCTTTGTGTAGCCTGAGTTAAACGGTTTGGTTTCAGCTGCAAAAGATGGAACCATTCATCCCTTCCTTTGAGCCTCTCTCCAACTCACAGAGGCAGAAAGTGTTGAGGGGGTCATGGCTGAGCTGAATCTCTGTGGACCCAAATCTCCTTCTTTACAAGGTCAGTCCCCATTAAACATACAGAGTGGTCCAGGAGGAGAGCAAGATGGCGGCCGAGTAACAGCTTCCTTGCATCTGGGCACCATAAGTCTGGGGAGATAAGACTCCAGGCGTCTCTGGCTGGTGGGATCTGCCTATAATCATCCCTTTGAGGATACAGGGAGTCAGCAAGAGACTTCTGGACCCCAAAAGGAGGACAAAAACAGTGGAAAACTGGCAAGTAATCACATGTGTTCGATTGGTCTAATCCCGCCGACAGCTGTAAGTGCAATAGCAGCAAGACTGCAAACCGGAAAGGCCTTACCTGTGAACTGTTTTGGTATTTTTGGACTTGGCACTCAGTTGAACTGCCTTGGGAGAGCTTGAGCAGGAATGTGGAGAACTTTGGGCATTGTCTAGGACCCCAGACTGAGCCACTGAGCCGGACAGACAGAGCTAATAGTGTTTGGCTGTGGGCCGCAGGGATTCATTGTGAGAGAACTGCCCCAACAAGGTCCACCCTAGGGGTTGCAGAGCAAGGATCAGGCGGGAACTAGTAACCTAGCAACTGAGCAACCTAAAGGTGGGGTCTGAGCCGCCTTACAGCCCTAACACTCAGGAGCAGAGTGAGACCGGTTTTGGCACACTGGGTAAGTGGATAGCCATTTCACCAGTGATTCCAGCGACAAACACTTTCCTGGGAAAGCTTCTGCTTAGCAAGATTAGAAGCTAAAAGTGCCTTTTAAGAGGGCTGAAGAGAGACTTAGGGTGTCTACCCAGTGGGGTTTGAGAAATCAACGGAGGCCTCCAGTCCTATCAGCATTGTAATTAACATCTCATACCCCAAAAGACCATTTGTTGCCCAGACAATATTCAACAAGATATATATACTGCTTTGTTTTTGGTTGTTTTTTTTTTTTTTTTTTTTTTTTTGTTGTTGTTGTTGTTATTTTGTTTGTTTTCTGTTTATTTTGATGTTGTTGTTTTGTTTTTTAATTTCAACCTTTTCCATACAGATTTTTTCTTTTCTATCTCCAGTTTTCTAGTATAACTACAATTTCCCATTGCTGCCTTTTTCAATAACTAGAACTTCATTTTTGCTAGTGTTTCTACCCCTATTATTTGGTTTTTCACCCAATTTTATCCCATAAAGTTTTCTGTTTGCTTGTTTTGGTTTGATTTATAGCATTTTTGTCTTTCCTCTCTACTTGGTGG
>CAUYPK010058774.1:0-26446 GCA_963574355.1 Loris lydekkerianus | reverse complement strand
GGTGGGTTGAGGGAAGGGGATAGGTGGGATTACACCTGCGGTGCATCTTACAAGGGTATATGTGAAACTTAGTAAATGTGGAATGTAAATGTCTTAGCACAATAACTAAGAAAATGCCAGGAAGGCTGTGTTAACCAGTGTGATGAAAATGTGTCAAACGGTCTATGAAACCAGTGTATGGTGCCCCATGATCGCATTAATGTACACAGCTATGATTTAATAAAAAAAAAAAAAAAAAGAAAGGAAGGAAGGACAGAACCCACAGTAAGCCTTACGCTCCCACCGCTCCCCATGCCCTTGGCAGACATAACTAAAGGAGCCTAGCACTCCTTCTCCCAAACTTAGGCGTCGGGCTACGGTTCTTCTCAGCAGTGTCTACAAGTGTCTACTCTCTGTTGTTTGGAGATGGCACACAAAAGGAAAACCTGTTGGCCCTCATGAGAGGCAGCATGGCTTAGGGCAAGGTCAGGAATGTGGTCTCACAGCATGTCTTAGTTTGCTTTTTGTTTTGTGGCAATATTTTCTGCCCTTCCTCACATGACCAGGAAGCTGCATTTGTTGAGTTGATCAGCTCAAATGTTGATTAGTAGCAGACAGAACAGACATAGCAGTAAAAGGAGAAGGAAGAGTTGAAGATGAGTCTCCAGTTTCCACTTTGGACAGCTGGTGGTATCATCTGTGAAAACTGGAAATAAGGAAGAAGAGTCACATCTGGGTTACAGATTCTGAGTTCAGACTTGATGCTGAGTGTGAGATGCCTGTGGTATATATAAGTGATGTCCTGGGTTTAGTTAAGGGCTCAAGAAGGGATAGTAATATGTAGTATTATATTTAATAATATATAGTATTATTAATATTATTACTATTATATAATATGTAGGTCACTATGAAAGCTTTGAGACAGACTGTGTTGCAGTCCGTTATTTCACTTCCAAGAAACACAGTCAAGAGCGTCCTTTCTGATTTCACCCTTGCAAGTTTCAACTTGCTTGGCTTATCGGTGTTGCTGGGAGGGCTTCATTTCTTTTTTTTTCCCACCACACAGATTTTGTTTCTTGATTTTGTGTGTCTCAAAGCTTATTCATGTCATCGAGATTCAGCCACATCAGCATGTGGATGCACACATGGGTGTGGAATATGCACAGGGACAATCTGTAGAATTAGAACAGGGCAGGTGACTCCCCAGCTAGAGGACACAGAGGAGTCTGTGGAGTTGAATAAACCGTGTGTGAATAATCTAGAAAGCGTGAATCATGGGAGTCATAGACGAGATGATTCCAAGAAGAAAGAAGCAGCCAACACTGAGTGGTCCAGCAAAATAAGGGCTCTGTTGGCTTTAGTAGGGAGGATGCCCTGCAGCCTGTGCCAGAGCTGAGTCATCCTGTGCTGGAATTGCGGTGGGGAGCCCTGTCTGTGGTGTGTAGAGCATCTCATGATAGGTGATTAGACAGTGAGCACAGGACATGGTGGAGAAAGTAGAGAGGACACAGGGAGTGGTGATTGTGTAGTTGCTGGGACAGGAGAGACTTGAGTAGGTTTCTCAGCAGAGGAAAGGAGTCAGCAGATGGTGATTTACAGAAGAGAGGAGGAATGTGGGTGGACAGCCCTTGAGAGGAGAACTCGTGTGTTTGCCTGAAAGCACAGAGCAGGGACACACAATGGGAGCTACTGTACAGCCAGGTGTGTGGGGAAGCTCCAGCTGGTCAGACTTCATCATCTCTCCTTTGTGGGAGTCAGACCACCTGCATAAAGGAATGGGAAGGTGATATTTTCTGATATTCTCCTTTAAAATCTCACTTCACGAAATGGCCAAGAAATGCATGCAAAGGTGCTAACTAACCATCATGACTCATCAAGGAAAAACACATGAAAACTGCAATGAGATGCTACTATGTACCCACCAGACTGATAGTAACAAGTGTTGGTGAGGTTGTGGAGCAACTGGAACTCTCACACTGCTGGGGGGAATGTGATTCGATGCAGTCACTTTGGAGAACTCTTTGGCAGTACCTGTGAGAGCTAAAGCGTATGACTGTGCCATGATCCATCAGATCTTTTCCTGGGCAGCTATCCAGCAGAAATCAGTGCTTAGTTTCACTCATTAATACAGCATATATAACAATGGTCAGAGCCATTTTATGCATAATAGTCCCAACCTGGAAACAGCCCAACTGTCTGTCAACAGTGGAATGGGCAAATAGATTATAGAATGTTCATACAGTAGACTGTTATACAGCATGAAAATGAAAGAAGCTTGATCTATGCCTCAATTTGGTTGAATCTCACTAAGTTGAAAGACATTAGACTGAAAAGAGAACATATTTATATGAATTTAAAGAGAAAGAGTTAATTAAGGTGATAGAGACCAGAGTAATGGTTACCCTTGGCAGGAGCATAGGGGACAAAAACACCAGTGAGACTCCTGGACTGTTAGAAATGTTCCAAGCTTGAAAAAAAAAAAAAAAAGAAAAGAAAAGAAATGTTCCAAGCTTGATCTGAGCACTGGCTACTTGAGCACTGTGTAACCACTCAGAGCTTCACAGGACATAACCTACCTCCATCTGAAAAAAAAAAAAAATTGAAGCCCTATCACAATGACGTGGCCAGATCACCTTCCCTCTCCCTGGGGACTGCAAGGGTAACACAAGCCTTATTTCTTTCCTTTTACACTATAATAACTCTTTCCCATCCATTATTGGGTAAGTTTTATTTCCAAGAAATATTAGAAAAATGCATTCGGCCCTTTAATACCTGCCTGGCAGAGATGGGGTAAAATAATACCTCTTTATAATTAAAGTTGTAACTTCTTGTCATCTCCAGCATCTCTTAACTTTAGCCCTCTGGCATCCGGACCATTCTCTATCTCACCTCCTGATTTCTTTGCTGCTTTTCCTTTCATTTTGATTATGTTTGTGTAATTGCTCCGGCTTTGGGGACTGCATTCTATTTCAGAACAGATGCCTAAGTCTTCTATCGACGAACAAATCAATAGTCTTCAGGGCAGAAGGTCAAAAAAAAAAGCAATTTTACCTTCTTGTGCCTGTTTGTCTCCCAGTGATTTCTGGCCATTAGAGCACTAGGCTGGGGGCACCTTCTCCTGTCCTGGCAAGTCCAGTGTCCCCTCCCTGTGCCCTGCCTGCGGTGTCACTCCAGTCAGTGTGGCCTGTGGAGGCAGGCCCCAGGAGGGGGCATCAGGGGAGACCCATTCGTAGGTGGCTCCCACGGATCTGGGAAATGGGGCCCATGTGGTCATCCTAGGGCATCAATAGTGGGCTCTTCCTGCCCCCCAGAAGTCAGCAGAAAATGGGGCAAAGCTCAGAGGACAGCAAAACAGGTGACCACGGGGTGGAGGGGGCTGATGCATGAGTGAAGATCAAAAGATCTGCACAGGTTAGCTTAATGAGGATGGAGCCTCAGGCAAGTTCTGCCGCCTTCTCCCCACCTGGAGTGTTAAGGACATGTACACATATCAGGGAGAGAGAACGGGGAGCTGACTGATGATGGCTTAGAGAAAAGGTGCAAAAGCCTGTTGTTGCCATGGTTACCACCT
Organism: Loris lydekkerianus; assembly: GCA_963574355.1. NCBI lineage: Eukaryota > Metazoa > Chordata > Mammalia > Primates > Lorisidae > Loris > Loris lydekkerianus. Next base: position 22,896 of record CAUYPK010058774.1, on the reverse strand, counting down.
CTCCAGGTCACACCCCCACTGTCTGTGCTGGGAAATAAAACAAAACATAGGCCTGTTCTCTGGGCGTGGGCATGTTGTCACCGATGCTCATTCACACAGATCCAATCTGCTCAGCAATTCATTCATTCCGAAAATAATACTTGCATGCCCACTCAGTGCTGGGTACCGTGCCAGGCAACAGGGAATCCGGGCTAGGCTGACCAAGGCAAGAAAGGTTCTTATTCTCAGGGAAGCTGCATCCTACAGAGGGGGCGAGAACAAGTAACGCAAAAACAAACGAGGGGGTTTCACAGAGCTGGGAGAGCCGTGGAAGCAATAAAACCAGGCGAGAAACAATAGAGAGTAACCTTACAGTGGAGTGCAGGGGTCCCTCGAGATGGGGTGATCTGGGAAGGCCTCTCAGAATAGGGTAGAGTCCAGCCAAGTAAACACATAGGGCAGGTGTCCCACAGGAGGGACCTACTGCAAGTGTGAAGCCTAGGGGTGCGGACTACACTGTGTGGCCTGTTCCCGAGACAGAAAGGATGGGGAGTGCCGTGTTTGGAGTGGGCAGTGTGCCATGGGATAAAGACAGAGACACACGGAACCAGCTGGTGAGGCGCTTCTATACCAAGCACAGATATTCCAAGAGCAGCAAATGATGTTTTAAGCGTGACTTGTGCTATTTTCCTGCAGAGCGAGGCCTCCCTGAGTACCTTTGCTCACCCTAATATTAAAATTAATTTGCATTCCCTTAGCACATACCAGTGGTTGATGTAGTCCAGGCGTCCTCAAACTGCGGCCCGCGGGCCACATGAGGCGGTGTGATTGTATTTGTTCCCGTTTTGTTTTTTTACTTCAAAATAAGATATGTGCAGTGTGCATAGGAATTTGTTCATAGTTTTTTCTTTTAAACTATAGTCCGGCCCTCCAACAGTCTGAGGGACGGTGAATTGGCCCCCTGTTTAAAAAGTTTGAGGACGCCTAATGTAGTCGAATGACCTAGAGGTCCAGTGATTGGCAGGGAGGAAACAGTCTAGACTGTGGAACTGGCCGTGCATAATCTATGGGGTAGAGAAATGACGCATGATAGTGTAAAGCCCAGTTTTAGACGAAATGAATCAGAATGTAGCAAAACCAACCAGGAGATTGGAACCTTGGGAATCTTTGGTCCTCAAATTCCATGGTTCTCTGAGAATCATAACAGGTTTATGGTTCTGCTTCCTTGCAGATAGTTCTGTTATGACAGAGAGAGAAGGGAAAAAAATATATGGCAGTTACTGACTAAGAACTACAAAACGTGGTGCTCTGATGGATGCCACTTCCTGAGGGGTGGCGGGGCTGATTCAAACACTGTCTCCGAGGCCTGGGGAGTCCTGTGACCTTCCTGTTAAACAGCCTCCAGACCCTCCATGAAGCCCTCCCTCCTTGCCTCATTAGAAGAGGGGGAGAAAAATCCCTAAATGACCCTAAGTCCCTTCCAGGAGCCCCTCAAAACTGCACAGAGAATACATCATGCGCACCTGGGTTCCCAGTCTGTCTGCCTTTGTCCCCATTTCAGCTTATGTACATGGATTTGCCATGATGGTGCCCCATTTAGAATGGTAGGTGCCTGCACTTAGACTTATGATAACTGGGTTTTTTCTGGTCTGTCTCCTCCAATTTTCTGTGAACTCTTTTAGGGCAGGAATTGGGCCCTTCATGAAGACTTTGGGGTCCTCTGGAGGGAGCGGGGCCACTTTGGGGTCACAGGGAATTCGTGGCGCCTAGCCCAGCTGTGTGGATTGGCTCTTCTTCCCCGTTCATGGCCCTGCCCTCTGCTTCCTTCCAGGGATGACTGCAATCCCGTGTGCCTGTCTGGGGATCTTCCTAGGTGGTCTTCTGGTGAAGAAGCTCAGCCTGTCTGCCCTGGGGGCCATTCGGATGGCCATGCTGGTCAACCTGGTGTCCACAGCTTGCTACGTGTCCTTCCTCTTCCTGGGCTGTGACACAGGCCCTGTGGCTGGGGTCACTGTTCCCTACGGAAACAAGTGAGTACCCAGAGCAGCTGCCACCACCCACGCCTACACCCTCTGTCTGCCGTAAGTCAATGGAGTCAGCTCTGTCCCTGATGACCCTGAGCAGAGGAGGCGAGGACAGTCTGCATGTTACTCCCTGAGTGGGAGGATCAGCATGACCCTTCTGGGCAGGAAGGTCAGACTGTCCCACACAGCAGCCTGGGCAGCCCCGTGGAGAACAATGGCTCATACCCCAGAGAACTCACAGCACTATTGTTGGCATTTGGCTTTAAGAAAGATGTAAAGAGGGAAATCAGAATAAATTGTATTTTAAAATTCAGCCTACAATGAAAGAATCGATTTCAACAATTCCTTATACTGTTAGAACCTGTCACTAGGCTCACCTGGTCATTACAGAGTCTGGCCCATGGTAGATATTTTTAAGTGTGGATGGGAAAGAGAGAAGGGAAAAAAAGGGAGGGGGGAAGAAGTTAGTTCTTACGGGACCTTTCTTATTTCCTAGTTATTATCCCAGAGACTCATCTGAATTACCCTTAGCGAGAGTTATGGGGACACCTTATGAATCCCATGTCAATAGCTGTCCCCTTTTCTACATGGAACTCTGAGGCTGCTGTGGGAATCCTGCCTGGAGCATTGAGGCTGCAGCATAGCTGGCCTGCAGGTGACCTGTTCCTCTTTCTCCAGACTCTTCCTCCAGGCAGGCCACCAGGCCTGCTTCTACAGATTTGCCTAGAAGATGCCCTAGAGCCAGGGCTCATCTGCCACCCCACAAGGGTAAGCAGGCGGAATGGGCAAACAGAGCAGAGGCAGCTTTTCATCTATGCGTGCAAAATCCAGAAACCATACATCCCTCCTTCCCCTTTCCCACCACTACGAGGTTACCTCTTCTTCTTTTTTTTTTTTGAGGCAGAGTCTCATTATATCGCCCTCGGTAGAGTGATGTGACATCACAGCTCACAGAAACCTCCATCTCTTGGACTTAAGCAATTCTCTTGCCTCAGCCTCCCAAGTAGCTGGGATTACAGGGATCCACCACAACGCTTGGCTATGTTTTGGTTATAGTTGTCATTGTTGGTTGACAGGCCCAGACTGGATTCAAACCCGCCAGCTCTGGTTATGTGGCTGGTGCCTTTAGCCACTGAGCTACAAGTGCCGAGCCAAGGTTGCCTCTTCTAATACCCACCTTACCCTCTAGTCCCTCCCGGTCCAAATAGATACAGTGCCTCCTGGCCTGCCTGTGGTGGGCATAACAGCAATCTCAAGGAGCAGGTCGCTCAACTCAAGTAGAAAATTATGATGGTTACGAGCACAGAGTCTTCCTGTAATGACATTATCCTTTCATCATAGAAGGGGGGAAATGGGTAGAGCCTTCAGTCAAACCACCCACTTCAAATGCTTCCTCAACCGTTTATGACTTACATACACTGACACTTGTCACCTAACCTAGCTGAGCCTCAGTTTTCTTCTCCTTAAAGCCCATGGGATTTAAGAATAAATGAAATAATCCATACAATAATCCATACAATCCATACATGACTCACAAACTGTCAGGTGTCACCATCATCATTGTGAAGTGTGCTGAGCCTTAGGGGACAGAATTGAAAATAATCAGACTGAAGAAGGGACCGTTCACATGGCTGAGAGACACCCACTCCACCCTCTGTTGTTTTTTCAATTTGTCTGCTCTTGGTAACTGTGCCTTTAGTGACGCAAAGGAAAATTTAAAACATCTTGGTGTTATTTTTCTCAGTGCGTTGACTCAATCAGACAGACAATAATTGTGGAAGCCAATCTAGTTGAAGCAGTATAGTAAGTATCACAAGGCTCCTGTCTGCTGGGGAGGAATAAAACACAGAGGAGGAGCCGTCCGGAGAGGGAGGAAGTTCAATCAATGTTCAGCTCTTGGTGCAGGGAGAAGAGACCGGCCAGGGCTGTAGCAGTCAGGAGAGGCCTTGGGGAGGTGGATGGCCTGAGGTAGGCCCCAGCTGCTGCCAGCCCAGAGGGCACGTTGGTGCCAGTGTAAAAGGGACACCTCCCTTCTGACTTCATGAGAGGAGTGGAAGTGGACTGGTCCCCACCCCACCGGCCACTTGTGCTGGCCCCACTGTGCAGTGCACAGCCCGCATACCTCTCAGCAGGGCCCTGGGCAGGTCACTGCAGGACAGGGAAGGCTGGAGTTGGGATAGAAGGAAGGGAGTAGCAGGGTAATAATTCCACGAGCAGGGTGCCACGTGACTCATCTGAGAAGAGGGCCAGTGGCTGCACTGGTCATCTGACTGGTTTCTCAGGCTTCCACCTCTCCTTTCTTTTCCAGCTCAGCGCCTGGCTCAGCCCTGGACCCTTACTCACCCTGCAATCATAACTGTGAATGCCAAACCGATTCCTTCACTCCAGTGTGCGGGGCAGATGGCATCACCTACCTGTCCGCCTGCTTTGCTGGCTGCAACAGCACGGTAATGGGATCTTCTGTCGGGATGCGATAGGGCAGGGGATGCAGGCAGCCAAGGTAGCTTCAAACCCAAGGTCACGGCCAGGAGTGGCCCACCACAGGTGTTCCATGCGTTGTCGTTCTTTGCTGTGACATACTCTCAGCCTGTGCCCTGTCTAGTGGAGGGTCTTTTTCCATCCAACAGGATGAGATAACCGACCACCGTTCAGGCCTTCTTGCTAAATCAAGTGAGTTTCCAAGAAGCTTCGCTGAGCAGCTGAGAGTAAAAATTCATATGGAGCCAGAGGAAAAGATTTGTGGCTCAGTGTGCTCTCAGAGAGTCTCAGTGGAATAGCATGTCTGCATAGGTAGTGAGCTGTCACCTGGAGTATGTAAAGAAAGAAATAGAAAACATTTAGCAGGCAGACCTCTTCTACACCTGAGACTCTCTACCACTGATTCAGCCTCTTTCCTATTCAGTTTCCTCCATTTTCCTCCCAGCTAGATGCCTCCCACCTTTTTCAATCTTGTAGCCACAAATTTTTTTTTTTTTTTTTTTTGCCTTTCTCAGGGTGGATTTTACAGTTAGTTGGTTGTCAGTCTGCTGCTTTCTGTGTTCTCTGCCTGAAAACCTCCTGCCAAGTGACTGGCCACTCAGTCGTGCTGTCCCCACCTTCCAGGTCTCTGGCACCTTCCATCCTCCTTCACCCACACCAGTGCTGGCCTGGTGCAGGCCCTCCCTTGCTTGGACCAGTGTCATAGTTGCCTCCTGGCCTCCCAGGATGGCCCCTGTCCATTCTGTCTTCTACGCTGCAGCCAGAAGGACTTCTGTAACACCACACATGACCCTTTCTCACACTTACCTGATCAGTGGGAAGGAAGATAAGATCTAGGCCTGGTTCTTAAGTTCTTTGCTGTGTGTCTTCAGCTCGGCCTCCTTTCAGTTTGTAGCATTCAGCTTTTCCTTCCAGTTGGAGAACTCCTGTTCACCCATCAATACCCTTCTCAAATGTCCTCTCCTCTGAAACCATCTCTTCCCTCTTTTGTCTTTGGGGTTCTTCTCTCCAAAGTCCTTTGGCATCTGTCTCTCCTAAAGGCGCTTTTCTCATTTCACTACAGTGATCTTCTGGAAGCATCTATCATCTTTAGATTTCCTGAGCAATGGCCAAAAGCAGAAGTGCTCTATCCATGCAATGTATACATAGTATGGAAAATATGAGGGCCACTGGCTGCTTTCAGAGTACTTAAAGTTGAAGTTTTTACTTTCCTCCCCTTCCTACATCCTGCAGTTTTAGGGAGCAGCAGTTTCTCTGAAAGAAGAAAAAAATAGATCATTTATTTTCATTTTCAAGGTTTTATTTTTTTCTTGCTTTTAACATTTAGATTCCTGGCCAGTTATTAACATTTTCTGTAGAGAAAATAAATTACTACAGAGGAGGTGGGGGTGGTGGGGTGGGAGGAACTGATTTATTAAATCAGATTATAAAGCATTTTCTTTATGTGAGTGGAAATAAATTTTTTAAAAGGGGATGAGGCCATGAGAATGGTTAAAATAAAAACACAAGCTATTATTTGTTATGACAACAATTTCATTAACATTTTAATATCCAAAAAGTTATATTATAAATCAGTCTCAGTTATTGTCCTGTTATACGAATTAATCTGACACAGCATAGGCTGGTGTCCTGAGACCAAACAAGTCTCTAGTCCAAGGGAATGCACTGAACCAAAAAAAAAAAAAAAAATTGCCTTAAAATTTGCATTTCTCCTGATCTTGCATCTACAAGAGCCTTATCGAATAAGAGCCTGACCAGGCCATGCTTGCTTCCAGCTGCTGAAACAGCAAAGCTAGAGAATACAATTATCGGATTGCAAGCTCCTCTGCTTACCTCTGAACATAGCATTTATTCCCCAGATGCCTGCCTTTTATTCACATTGCTTGAGGTCTCACATTGTCTGCTGGGGTGCAGCAAGGCAGGTAGGTCCTTCCTACCCAATTACAAGGCAGAAATTGAGAAACCACTGGGCCCCAGAGCTTGGGTTCAGGGGCAGCGTGTTCCCTTTAGAGGCACATCTCTGGATGCCCTGACTTCCAACAAGTGGGTGAGGGATTTGGGAACACAGAGCCATGCTCATCCTAGATAGAGGCCCTTGTGACAGGACAGCCATGAAAACAACCACAACCTTCGAAGTCGAGACAGCAGCGAGCTTTGTTGAGAGCCTGTTACAGTCCAGATGATAGGGCCTTCTCTGTCACTCTTGGCCCATGGCAGCTTGGCCCAGAGTCAGGGAAGCTCAGGGCAACATCCAAAAATGAGCAAAAAGCAATTTAAATCTTTTAAATCTCTAGTACAGTATTTTGAGAAAGTGCCAAATGGCGGATATATTCCTGCTACATGTATTCCCTCCCTCTCTGTGCCTCTTCTCCGTTTTTTTTGTCTCTAAGTTCTTTAAAAAAAAATAAGAAAGAAAAAGAAACCCGGTCTGCCAGCTCCAGCCTTCCTCGCGTCCCTTGCCTCTCTCTTCTCTCACGCTGATTCGCTCCCGTTCCTGGAGTTCTGCCCCTTCCCCCATGTGAACTCAGCCATCCTGCCTGGTATCATCAGTTCTACCCGTCCCGTCATCTCATCAGTCCTCTCTGACTTGAAAATTAAGTGTTCTTTTTACTCCCTGAACACAGATGAGTTAGTCACTTGCCCAAGGTCGAGCTCTAGAAAGTGGGGGAGCTGGCGTTGGAGTGTACTGACCGATGCCACACCTGGTGTCATCTTCTGTGCCTGTGACTCCCCTTCTTAAGATCCCCCGACCCCCTTTTTTCTGCCTGAGAAAACTTCTTTAGATCTCCTCTCCTCAGTGGATAGACCTTTGTTTAGCATTTTCTGAGCTTTTTTTTTTTTTTTTTTTTTTTTTTTTTTGAGACAGAGTCTCAAGCTGTTGCCCTGGGTAGAGAGTGCTGTAGCGTCACAGCTCACAGCAACCTCCAACTTCTGGGCTCAAGCTGTTTTCCTGCCTCCGCCTTTAGAGTAGCTGGGACTACAGGCACCTGCCACAATACTGGGCTATTTTTTTGTTGCAGTTGTCATTGTAGACTTTAGCTGGCCCAGGATGGGTTCACGGGTTTAAACCCGCCAGCCTTGGTGTACGTGGCTGGTGCCCACTGAGCTATGGGTGCTGCCCCTATCTGGCCTTCTCCAACCTCAACCTTCCACCTTGTCTAATCCCTTGAAAAGCCACTTGAGACTTAGCACCCATAGCTCAGTGGTTAGGGTGCCAGCTGCATACACCAGGGCTGGTGGGTTCGAACCCAGACTGGGCCTGCTAACAAATGACAACAACAACAAAATAGCCAGGCATTGTGGTGGGCACCTGTAGTGCCAGCTACTTGGAGGCTGAGGCAAGAGAATCGCTTAAGCCCAAGAGTTTGAGGTTGCTGTGAGCTGTGATGCCACAGCACTCTGCTGAGGGTGACATAATAAGACTCTGTCTCAAAAAAGAAAAGCCACTTCAGCAGCACCCGTAGCTCATTGGGTAGAGTGCCGACCATATACACCAAGGCTGGCGAGGTTAAACCCAGCCCAGGCCAGCTAAAAACAACAATGGCAACAACGACAACAAAAAAATAACCAGGTGTTGTGGTGGGTGCCTGTAGTCCCAGTTACTTGGGAGGCTGAGGCTAGAGAATCGCTTAAGCCCAAGAGTTTGAGGTTGCTGTGAGCTGTGATGGCACAGCACTCTACCCAGGGCGACAGCTTGAGACTTTGTCCCAAAAAAAAAAAAAAAAAGCCACTTGATAAGTGGAACTTCTTGGAATTAGCGCAACACACCGCTTCCTCCCTGCCCCTGGGCCTTTGCACGTCTGTTACTGCTATCTGGATGTTTTCCCCCTTGTACGTCTGTTACTGCTATCTGGATGTTTTCCCCCATCTCATCTGTCAGGGCTCATCCTTTGCTTAACCACTGTGGGAAGCTGTCTGCCCTTTGGTCATGTCCTCTAGGCCTGCATTAGTGCCCTTCCTGTGAACTCCTGTTACACCTCTTCTTGCCTAGTAAGGCTTTTTACCCCCACCTGTTCTAGTGACTCGTTTACCCTGATTTCTCCCTCGCAAGGCTTCAGGTACAGGGAGTCTGTTGTCAACCCTTGCACAGTGCCAGCAATGATTCTGGATAAAGGCCCCAGGCTTCCTTACCACCTGGCTACAGGCCCTGTGCTGACCTCAGGGAGCCCAGTGATAATTCTACCCTCTTACATAGCAGTGGAGAGGCAGGCAGATTGGATGGCCCCAATTTCAATACTAAAGATCTTATTCTTGTTCACCTCCTATCACCTTATAGCTTCCACCAAGACTTGTGAAAATTTTTAAATCAATTAGATGTGAATAAGTCACCTATCAAATAATTCTGATTATAGAGAAATCTGGTTAGTGTTAGGACACTAGATTTTCTTTCCTGCCCTGGTTTGGATTTTGTTTATTATTTCACATCTCCTTGACTGATAGCAATAGAAGCATCCAGGAGGCATTGAATATACAATTTCTAGTTCTTCTCATTGCATTTGACCAGGAGGAGTGATGAAAAGATTGCGAGTTAATTTTGTAAGCTTCCTCTGATGTGAATATGTTGTCCAGATTGTTTCTATACCTTTCACTTTCAGAAGTAATCACTCCAACAGAAAGCATGTTAGCATGCTGCTGACTGAATCCTGGAAGTTGGATCCTTTTGATGTAGTGAATAATTGACGTGGGCGGGGATGAGGGGGAGCTTCTGTCAGCCACCCGTAGAATGTTGAAAGTCAATACCAGTTCAACATAGCAGTTTACAGGGTATTAATGATAGGTGACTAATCTGTCCTCCCATCTGGGCAGCAAATATTTATTGAGCACCTGTTTGAGTGAAAGTAGGTTCAAGGGAGGAGGATGACTTCATTATGGACCCATGCCGGGAACTCACTGTTCAGTGGTACAGGCCTCAACCCAGGCTTCATGTTAGAATCACTTGAGAGTTTTTAAAATATGAAGACTGAGCCCTATTCTCAGATATTTTGATTTCTTTGTTTTAGAGTTAAACCAGGCATCAATATTTTCTGCCCACCAGACACCCTTTCTGGCAAGTTCTGGTAACCACAAATGTTTCCAGACATTGCCCGATTGCTGTTGGTGGTATAAGCTACCCCCAATCAAGAATCCTGCTCTTTTGGAAGGAACGAAATGTGTCCTGAAATTTTATCTTTCTAGATAAAAAGTGTCTTTTGACTTTTTTTTTTCCTCATAGCACACTTGAACCTAGAGTTCAACTTCAGCAGCACACTTAAATTATGTTGATTTTGAAAAAGAGTAAAAAAAAAAAAAAAAAAAAAAAAAAGTTTCACTGTGCTTTGAACTTCTTTTGAAAGTAAGTTAATTGAACTTTAAAAATTTTCACAGCACACCAGATGAAAATCACTGCCCTAGAGACTGGTCAGCTTCTGGCTGATACTGAGTATTCATCCTTCTCACCACAATTGTGTTTGTACATTATAGAAACCAAGAGATGCCATCTCAGCATATGGCAGCACCAGGAGCAAATTGGCAGCATGTAGGCCAGAGCTGCCTGGAAGATGCACTTACTATGGCTTAAACCAGAGTTTTAACTGGGCATTTGTTATGAGTGTTTTATATACAAATCTGGATTTCTGGCCTCTCTGAAAAAAGTTAGAACATAGCTAACCTGGGACCCGCATCCCAGCCGGGCAGTGGTTGGCTGCTGCTGAGAAGCAGCTGGCGATGTTTCCTCTCTGCTTAGCCCTCTCCTTCCTCGCCCCTGCCATGCCTTATACCTAAATCACTTGTACTTACTTATGTTTCCTGTCTCGTCCCCAAAGTCTTAGAGTTTGCAGACCCTCTTGTGTAGCCTGGTCCTGTAATGGCTTGTCAGAAGGGACTTGTGAATATTCTGAAATCAAACCCTACTGGGCATCTAAAATACCTCAGGCATGTGGGAGGCATTATAAGCATAGAGGTGAATAAGGTAAGGAGCTCATGTTTACTATAAAGCAGTGTTTTTCAACTTTTTTTGAACCTACAGTGAAACTTCCACAGCCCACTTAAATTATGTTGATCAAAAAAAAAAAAAAAGTAAAAAAAAGAATATACTTACTGTGCTTTGAATTTATTTTGAAAATAATTTAATTCATGAGCTTTAAAAAATTTTGCTGCACACCACGCTGTGCCACGGCACACCAGTTGAAAATCACTGCTGTGCAGTGGGTGTTAATCTGTCCTATCAATAGAATTACGTATAAGAGAGTGCCCAAAGCAACACCCAACCTGCCTTACAATATAGTTAAGTGAAAAGACCACATTACAAAGCAATGTATGGACTAGGACCACTGTTAGTGAAGAAAAAGAAAAATCTTAATACATGTATATCTTTGCATAAAAAGAAGATTGGAAGGATAGAGAACCATTTGCTCTCTGATGGTTAGGAACTAAATTAATTTTTATGTACTTTGTTCAAATTTTCTGTTTCAAAATTAACTAAAATGATCCTGCATCACTTTTCCAATGAGGAAAAGCTTTTCTTATTTAAACAAAAATATTCGACACTAAAGCTTAGGTGGTTGCATTCTGAATGAAGGAAGTGGCTGTGTAGACACATTAGTGAACTTGCACCATCCTGCCTGCTGGGGTCAAAATTCATCCTGGGTGGGGCGGGGCTGGAAGGAGGTCATAGGCATTTTTTTCTTGGGAGGGGCAGTCATGGGAGAGCCTGGTCTTCATCATGAGGGGCAATGGGTTTATCTAGTGGCCAGGCATGGAAAGGCATTCTAGTGGGAAGAATGTTCTAACAGAGAATGTGCATAAATTGGGGCATGAAGGTTTGGACCTCATGATGCAGGCAGGAGTCAGGAAAGAGAAAGCTGGAGGGAGAGAGAGATGAAGGAACCTGTGTTGCCTCCGAGCTGTGGTCACACCCTTCCCCTTCCTGTGCTCTGCCGGCTGTCTCCAACCTGAGATGGCTGGAGCAGAGAATGGCCCTTTCTGCTCTCTGAGAACAGCCTCTTCCCTCCTCTCTACAGGAGATAATTAAGCCCTGCCAGGATGTGCTCCTGCTCCTGCGCTGCAGATTATGGGAGTGAAAGGTAGACGAAGGTCTTGCTTTCATCTTAGACTTTCTCTCCCTGGCCGTTATCTATCAGCCAGTGACCCTGCAAGGAAAGAGAGTATTTCTTCTTGCGATTTTTCAGTATCCCCTTTGCCTTGGGCTTGTAGGTTGCCCTTGGTGCCCTTTGTGATGAGTTCTGAGGGCTTTGCTTGGAAGTACCAACTTGGGTTGAGGCAATCAGGTGAAGAGAATATAACTACAAAAAGACAATAATAAATGACCAGAGAATGTCTGAGGAACTTCAGTGAATCATGAAAGAATCCACGAATGTCTAGGACTCACATGTTGTCATTTGAAGGAAGATGCTTGTTTCCATTATCTCCTTTCTTTGCCTTCTCTGTTATTAAGGATGTCAGGTGCAAAATGCTAATGATCTAATAGTCAAAAGCAGGCGGAGCACTCTGTCTGGCAAACTCCCTTTCTGAACATTTAATAGGAGTTGCCATGTCTCCCTGATAACTTGACTGCTCTTCCAGAAAAGCAAAAACAGTGTGCTAGACTGTTAGGGTGACCTTAAAAGGGAAAAGGCCTTTCACAGCAGGTTCTTAATACAAGTATCATCATCTTCCCCTCACCGCTTCCTTAGAAAAGGAATCTTTTCAGCCTAAAACTCCACTTCATTCTTGCAATTTAATAGGAATCAATCCATCAGTATTGAATGAAGGGAAAAACAGAACTACCACACCACCAAAAAAAAAAAAAAAAAAACTTTATTTGCCAGTATTTTTGAAACACTGCTGATGAGTATCTTGTTCCTGTAATATGAGCTGTCAAAATAACATGCTGACCGTTCCCTTCATCAATAGAGAACGAATCCAAGATTCCAGGGAGTAATTTTCTATTTTTGTGGTCTCCGGCTTTATTGTCATTATTTATTCCCATCATTGCTTGTGAATGGAAACATTTCTCAATTTAAATTAATGACTGAATAGGAAGCAGAAGTGCAATTTTCAGTGACTCACTGTTCTTTCATTGATTTTCTTCTTTTTTTTTCAATGTTCTAGAGTTTTAAACTCTAATAGATAACACATAATTCAAAAACTAAAAACTATAAAAAGAGAGTGAGAACTCTCCCTTTCACCTCTGTCCCCTGTTCACCAACTTCTCAACCTTCCAGAAAGATGATTGCTATAACTGATTTCATTTATATCCTTCTGGATTTTTTAACTGCACACTTAAGGCCCTGTTCTGACCCTTTTTGTTTTGTGTGGGTTTTTAGCTGATAGTGTATCATCGTGGTGTTATTTCCGTGGTAGTACATAAAGTGGGCTCCCCTGCCTTTGTTACCACCTTATTCTCCATCACATGGACCTGCTAGAATCTCGTTAGCCAGACCTTGTCGATGGCATTCAGCTCGCTGCAGAGCCTCAGCTCTTACAAACCACACTGTGATTCATTGTGCCTGGGCAAGTCTCCGTTGGATAAGTTCTAGTAGAATTTGCAGGCCCCTCCCGCTCTATCCTCCAGGTCACTGAGTTTGTTAGACCCTGAGTTGTGACACCGGGCAGGGACCTCACCTCCCTTAGAAGCGGCGGGGATTGCATTTCTCCCCAGAGAATGGCAAACTGGGAAGATACTCCTTAGAACTGGGGATGGAAAATAGGGCATTTGCCGGGTCAGAGATCATACGCGAGTGTGGAGTCTGGTGTCCTTTCTTAACAGCCGTCTTGGGGGCTGCCCCAGTGAGCTTCAGGGAGTGGACCACTTCATTCAGGCCATGATAGTCTACGCTCGGCAGTTTCCAAGATCCACCTACCCTCTGGACTGGCCAGATGGAACTGGTTATAGAGGAGATGAGAGTTAGGGTCCCAACCTCTGTCAGCTCCTGAATCAAAGTGGATCATGTTGCTCACGTCTGGCTTTTCACTTTCTCTCTTCTAACTTCCTACTGCACAGTGCATAGGCGGGTCTAGGGTTCTCTGCTTGGGTTCCCAGTTCATTCTAGCTAAAGGGATGCACCCCACTGCCTTTTTCTTTGGGAATTATAGTATAAAACCCCACTGGTGAAGCCCATCTTTTCCAACTTGGTGCTCTGGGAAAGGTGAGACAGCCTGGTCCTCATCTGTAGTGCTTCCCCCACAACTCCGACATTGCAGTGGAAAACTCTCCCTTCACAGCCTGCCCATCTTGTGCACCCAGAGTCCCCCAGGCTCCTTCAACACAGCATTCAGGCAGATCTGTGCTGCTATATCCTCTGAACCCCCAGTGAAGGAGCTTTCCATTTCTTAACATCTGACGACAACCTTAGCATTTTCCCTTGGATTCCCTGCTGGAGAGGTTGCAGGGAGGTCTCGACCTGCTCCTGTGCCATGAGACCACCCTCCTATCCCTGCCATTCCTATGGGATTGACTGATTTAATGGAAGAGGAAATGCATCCAAGTCCTTGTCCAATCACTCTGGCTTACCTCCTCCCCAGCCCTTTCCCACAGTTCTTTTTGAATGATTTAAATCTGAATAAATAAATACTGATTTGCCTAGCACCTTTGAGGGGGAACCATCCATTTCCAGCTTTTCTTCTCAAACATCAACAAGCAGATGTCTTCACTTGTCCTAAGCTGGTCTCCAGCTTCTCTTCTTCTGGCGTGAATAACCCTACAAATGCCTCAGTCCCGTCCTTTCAACCTGGGGCTGCCTATCTCAGTCTCTATCCGAGACTGCTGTGACCAAACACCATCAACTGGGGGGCTTATTAACAACAGGAATTTATTTCTCACAGTTCTGGAGGCTGGGAAGTCTAACATTTAAGGTACTTGCAAATGCAGTGTCTGGAGAGGGCCTATTTCCTGGTTCATAGATGGTGCCTTCTGCCTTGGAAGGTACAGGGAAGCTCTTAGGTACTCTTGCATGAGGGCACTAATCCCATTCATGAGGCCTCCATCCCCATGACCTAATCACCACCTAATATTATCACATTAATGATTCAACATATGAATTTGGGTGGGGGTGAATACAAACATTCAGACTATAACATTGCTACCCTTTGTCTTGGCTACAAACCCCATGGTGGCTTCATGTTTGTTCATGCCATTCACATGAACATAGGCTCCATGAACACATTTAGCTCACCCAGGCAGGGCTGCACAGTCACTGTTCCAGCTACAGTCTGAGATAAAGATACCTTATTTTATCCCACTCCAGCCATGCATTTCAGGCGTTTTCCACTTCTTAGGCTAGGAAAGGGCCGGGCACAAGACATTTCTCTCATATAGTGTGATGTAATTGAACCAGAGCCTAGATCTGGGGCAAAGATAAGAGCAGAGGTGGGTAGCAAATGCAGACTACATACTAGAACAAAGAAAGCTCATGCAGAGGGTTCTGGCCCTGGAAGTCCCAGTGCCCTCATCACTTTCCTGAGTGACCCTAAGAGACTAAGGGAAAACTCGGTTCCTGGAGCACTCGGCCAAACAAGACTCCAGCCACCCCTTAAGGGCCTGGCCCCCATTTATACCTGACCGCTGAGTCCATGTGGTTCTGAGGACCCCACTCCCAAACCTCTTCTCCTTCACAGACCATTGCAGTAATGAGAGGAGGATGGCAGGGGCAGGGTTTGAGAGAGCTTTCGGGTATAGTAAAATGAACAGGACTTGGGTATTCATTCACTCAGCTACTGTGTATTGAATCCCTGCCATACGCCAGCCCTGTCCTGTGTGGGGTAAATTATGGAACAGAGCTGCAGTGGTCTCTATCTTCGTCAGCCTTACAGTCCAGAGGAACATGGATTTGCTGCAGAGGTAGAAGGGGGCACAGAATTATCTTCTGGTTCCTGGTGAGTGAGTAGGATGCTGTTACTAAGGCCAGAGATAGGGAGGGAAAGGAATTTGGAGCTGGGGAAGTGTAGTTGTTTGGGTCTGGTCGGGAAAACAGTTCCCATATGTGTTCCAAAGAAGCAGAAGCAATTCCTTGATAGACCACTGGGGGCGCTGGCGCAGGAGTGCAGGTTAGAACTTAGGGGGGTGTCCCACAAATCTGTGCTGCTGTGGCTGCTCCTGGAGCCCTGAGGTGTGGGGAACCTCATCAGTGGTCTGCAGCCAGGTCACCAGAGGAGGACGTGGGCCTCTCTTGGTCAGCAGAGCAGGCAGAAAGGAAAAACAGGTGCCCAGTGGGAGTGCTGGGACAGACAGGTATCTGCTGGGCACCTCCATGGGTGTTCAACCTGTGCCTGACTGCGTGACCTTCTGAGGGTGAGGGTTTCTGCTATCTAGAAGAAAGGAAAACAACTTTATTCCCTGTAGTTCTCAGTTGGGACAGACTCCCATAACATGAGACAGATTAACAAGAACAGAGGTCTGTGAATGTGTGCACTTCATGGACACGCAGGAGACAACCTGAGGGATGAGAGACTGTCAGATGGGCTTAGAATTCAGGCTTGAATACCATGGGCCACTGAAACCAAGAAAGACGGTCCCAGGGGATTAGTAGCAATGCAGGTTATGGGGGGTTGCAGAAGTGTTTTCTAGAGGAGTCAGAATCTCTGGGATTTAGTCATTGCTCTTTCCCTGGTACAAAGAGGACCCCCCTTAAAAATTTAATTTTCCTTACAAAAAGGCAAATTCTCTGTTGTCAGAGGTTCTCCTAAGGCTGTAGTTTCTCAAAATAGTCAGCTCAAAATACACCTTATGCCAAAGAGGTGTATTTTGGGGTGATGTAGTCTGGTCTCTTACAACTTCTGCCTTTCAAGGGTCAGCCCTCCTGCCCTCCTGCCCAGCTCTCACTCGGACAACAAAAGGAACTCCGGAACTGTTGCCCGCACAGGGTCCCAGGATTGAGCACAGGCCTTTGGTGCCTAGATTCAGCCTGCGCACCACAACATACATGTTAAGCCTTGGAGAGGGACATGTTGAGTAGATCTGGGAGGGGTCTGGCCTAGAGGTGAAATCTAGGAGTCATGAACAGCTACAGAGGTGAGACCATGAATAAAGTAGGAAGAGGGACGGAATCCTTACAGGTGGGGAAAAGGAGACGGGGTGGCGCAACAAAGGGAACCCTGAGCAGCCAGGGAGGGAAAGGGGCCATTGGGAGTGTGGAGCCCTACAGGTGGCTGCAAGGGGCATGTGAGCCCTGGGGAGGGTGGGGGGCACTAGAGAGCTCCACAGCATCTGGTTCACATGTGTGGGGACAGAAGCCAGGTTAGTTGGAGTGAGCTGAGAGCTGAGGAAAGGAGGCAGTGCAGGGCATGAGTGTAGACAGCTAGAAAAGCCTGATGTGCAGCTGGGGTGGAGAGGGAGCAGTTTCCTTTCCTGGGAATGGTGAGGAGTGGCATTTTCAGTTAAAGTTGGGGAGGAGGTGTCCTCCCTGAGAACACGACCGTGGTTCCCAGATTTGTTTGACCCTTGGGAGGATTATCCTGTGTGTGTGCTCTGCTGCTGAGGGGCCCTGAAATGGAAAGCCATGAATCATTTATGATTGTTTTCAATTCATGTTCATTAACAGCCTCTGCTCCATTATTATGGAACCTTAATTGCCTTGGCGAGGGGCACCATCCCTGTTTCCCTCTGTGCCATCAGAAATTCCTTGAGGTGGTGTGAGCGATGTCCTGTGCCTGGTAACAGGGGTGGCTGGGCCAGAAGACACTCGGAAGATCAAATAGAATACAGTCACTCTTCTTCCTTCTCTGATCATATATTAATAAATGTGTCTAGCCAGGCTGGGCTGTGCTTCCCAAGAGCTGCTCTCAGCTCCCTGGCCTCTCTTAGCTGTCTTAGCTTCCTCAGCCTCCGGAGAACTTTCCCCATCTCCCGGCCTCCCAGGGACTGTGCGTGTGCAGCCTTTGTTCCAAGTGCCACATCAGGCACTGAACCAGTAACAATACGCGGTTACCTGACTTACTTCTTTTAATACACTTCAGTGTAATTATAACTGCATAAAAGAGAGGACAAATTGGCAAGTAATTACGATGTTAATTTGGCAATGTTTTATCATATTGTGGAAGTGCAATTTCCTCTCTAATTGTATTGGGGGAGACACATTTGTCTATGGTGCAGCTTGTTGAGGGATTCTTGAGAATAGAAACGAAACACACAGGAGACAGAGAAATCAGCTCTCTTCCCCATAAATATTCCTTTATTTGCATGTGTTTTGCAGCCTCCTTAAAAAGCTAACTCGTTTATTCAGGCCTAATTAATGGAACACCACAGAATGCATAATCAGGCAGTGACAGCTTCAGCTGATGGATGGCTTTGCGCTCAGATACTGGAGATACCCCCAGGTAAAAGGGCTGAATGTTTGTCTTTCAGAATCTCACGGGCTGTGCGTGCCTCAGCACCGTCCCCCCTGAGAACGCAACCGTGGTTCCCGGAAAATGCCCCAGTCCTGGGTGCCAGGAGGCCTTCCTTACCTTCCTGTGCGTGATGTGTATCTGCAGCATGATCGGGGCCATGGCCCAGACGCCCTCTGTCATCATCCTCATCAGGTAAGTTGTCGGCGCAGCCCAGAGGGCCTGGGAGCAAACCTCACCCATCCTCTCCCCCGGGGCACATGTCTGCAGGTCTCCTAAGCCAGGCAGGGTAGGACTGCAGTCGGGACTGTAGCTTCTCTAGACAGATAGGATGTATCTACAGGGACCTCATGACAGGGACCTCATGCCAAGGAAAGAAGCAAAGCTGGAGAAGACAGCACTTTCATGTCCTCCTAGGAATGGACCTTGCAGGTGATTTGAGAAAGGATCTTGTGCTGATCTTCCCAGGGAGCAGTGTTGGAGTAAAATGAATGTGGCCTTAGACAGACTAGCCACATCCCATCACACAGCCCCTGCCCTGCTAAGCTGTGTAACTTTGGGCACATTTCTCTCTAGACTTGTTTCTGGGTCTGTAATGGGAGGTGATAGTACTAGACCCACGTGCCTCTTTCAGTGGCATGGACCCATTGAGACCACGTGTGTGGCAGACACAGTGGAAGCGTGTGCAGAGTGGCTCATAGCAAGGGAGCAGTGACTGCTGTTGTACAGACAGGAGGCGGCCACCTGTGACTCTTCTTTACTTACCTCTGCGGATCTGTCCTGGGGTACAGATATGGTGCCTCAAAGGTGAACCATTAGTAATATTCTGAGTAACTTGTATCATTTACAAAGTTACCTAGGTTGGTGTGGGGAAACTAAAAACCATATGTCACTGCCCATCTGTATCTGGAAGGCACACCACACACAAAGCTAAACTGATCAGAATGTAGTGAGCAAATTGTACCAGAGGCTGGAAATAAATGTAGGAGTGAGATGCTTGGAAGTACTCTGTGCCAGTATATGTCACCAGCTCCTTCATCCAGCCTCTATTTCCTGGTCTCTGCTACAAACTCCCATGGAAGAGGATTTATACAAAGTACTTCTGTTACCTAAAAGGGGTGCAGTGGCTCACACCTATAATCCCAGCACTCTGAGAGGTTGAGGCAGTGGATTGCTTGAGCTCAGGAGTTCAAGAACAGCCTGAGCAAGAGTGAGACCCTACCTCTACTAAAAATAAAAAAAACTAGCATAGCGTCGTGGCAGGCACCTGTAGTCTCAGCAACTCAGGAGGTTGAGGCAAGAGGATCTTTTGAACCCAAGACTTAGAGGTTGCTGTGGGTGACAGAGTGAGACTGTCTCAAAAAAAGTGAATAAAATTTTTAAATAAAGGTCATTAGCAAGGCTATGTGAATACACAGAAGTTTGAGGATATGATAACAAATTGATGTTTTATACCTACTAAGTTTTAAAAATTTCACCCCCAGTGAGAGCAGAGAGAGAAAGAAGGAGAGAGGGGTAGGGGAAAGGAAGAGCAGAGAGAAAAGGAGGGAGTGGGGGATGGGGCCTTGGTGTGTGTCACACTTTTTGAGAGCAAGACATGATTGCAAGAGGGACTTTACCTAAAAAATGCAATCAGTGTAACCTGGCTTATTGTACTCTCAATAAATCACCAACAATAAAAAAATTAAAAAAAAGAAATAAAAGGCAAAAACTTTGACAAATATTACTCCATAGTTTTTTTTGTTTGTTTTGTTTTTTGCAGCTCATATTTTAAAAAAGAATGTTATGAGAATTTTTCTAATCTTAAAAATTACTATTTTAAATTGAGCATTCTTCATACCTTTGGGATAATTTCATTAAATCTGTTAAAATAATTAAAAAGAAATGTTAGTCTATGTTTATCCTTTTTAAGTCACTTTCTTCATCAAAATAATCATCAAATTTTCTCCCATGTATTCAAGTGTCTGGAATATGGGTTTAATAGTTTCTGTCACAATTATTAACATTCATATACAAATAGAATGAAAATATTATATAATAAGAATCATATAATATTTGTATTTTCATAGACAAAAATAATTGATCTCAAACCATGTCCACTCTCATAAAAAGCCTACATTAGAGATTAATCAGCGAGCATTTTAAACAAAGACAAAATAGTAACTGAAGTAAAATTATGGGGTGTTGCTGTTACCTGTTAGCCATTTTCAAATTTTACACAGTATAAATATGGGCATTTGCTCATTTGTGTCTGCCTAGTCATACATTTCATTTTCTCGAATTAATTATAAAAACTGTCTCTGACACAGATTTCACTGATTACAAGTTTCTGTGCATTTAAAATATTCAAAAATTATATATGATTTGTGTATTAAAAAGTTAATATATACTAATATTTATTCTATAACTAAATAATAACCAATTTTAAGCCAGTGATGATTGCCCACACCTGTAATCCCAGCTAGTTGGGACACTGAGGCAGGACAATTTCTTGAGGCCAGGAGGTTAAGACCAGCCCTGGAAACATACCAAGATTTCACTTCTATAAAATAATTATGAGAAGAAATATTATTCAAATTTATTGAATGCTCTAGACCCTGTTAAAAGTATTTAACCATATTATTTTATGAAATTATTATAATAAGCCAAGGGCATAAATACTAATGTTAGTTGTATGTTAGATTTGAGAAATTGAAGCCTGGGGAGGTAAAGTAAGTTTTCTCAAAGTCATTAGAATAGTAGTGAGAAGTCAAACTTTGGAAGTCTTATGTCAAGATCACTTTCTGTTTACTAAGTGTATTTGTTTTTCTATAAACATGGACATGTGGTAGAGAAAATAGATATTTATACAAAATTAAAATAAAATGTGTATATGTGTATAATTTCATAATGTTGCAGATATTCCATAGATATCAGAAAATAATGACATGATTGATTATTGAAATTCATTAATAAATTTGAAAGGTGTTAGTAAATATTCAGAATGTCTCAGAACTGAAAGAAGATGACAAATACTGTGAAGTTAGTTATTATGGACAAAATATCCATTTATGGAAAAGAGAAAGCTCTCAAATTTGTTCTTTCTAAAAGACTCTGTGCTGTTACATAGTCTTTAAAATTGTATATGAAAGTTATAACAAAAGTAAATGCTTTTATATATGTTAAATAGTAAAGGGGCATATATCCAAAATGATCTCCTTCATGTTAAAATATAAAAAAGAAAGTTGAAAGGTATCACATTAACTTGTGAAGGCTTTAAAGGTATCACATTAACATTTGAAGGCTTTCTACAAATAGTGCACATGAAATACATATTACTTTTATAGTCTCTAAAACAAATAGTTACAAGAATCAATAATACATGCCTCCTGCAGTAATTTTACATTTTCAACATTCCCATCATTATAAAAAAACTTCTATAGTGAATTCTTTCCACCCTGCAATTACATTTACAACTTGCTGTGGATGGCACATTTTATAAGTTGAAAGTAGACTAGACAGGATATATTTTGTTTCTTTTTTCTATTTTTTTTTCTAATGTTTCTGTTCATTGTGGTAAAATTTATTTTCAAGAAAAAGCTTTCCTCCACTGTCTGTAGATTGAAGTAGGAGAGAGAGAACTATTTGTAAAAATAAAAGAATATCCTAATATTTTCCTTTATTCTGGGGAATAACTTGGAAATTATTATAATGCTGATATTAAAAATCAAAGATTACATCATAGATATTTTGTTTTGAATGACAGACATTTTCAAATGTAAATTAATAGTTATGTGGTGACGTGTGGAATCTATGGTCTATGTCTTCCATGGTGGTTCTCAACCTGTGGGTTGCATCCCCTTTGTGGGTAGAACAATCTTTTCACAGGGGTCGCCTAAGACCATCGGAAAACACATATTTCTGATGGTCTTAGGAAGCAAGAAACCGCTCCTCTATCCATCTCCAGGCGAATCCGTTCACATGCAGGTATGCCCACATACTTTATGCGGAGTGATGACATCATTGCCAACCCCATCACATACTTTCTGTAAAAGCACAGTTGTATGTGACAGGGTTGGAACCATAATGTGGACCAGTCATGCACGTGTAGAGAGCAGCTACTGTGTAGTAAGCAGCTGCTGTGTTGAAAGCAGCTACTGTGTTATAAACAGATACTGTGTTGATAACAGCTGTATTGGAGGAAAAAACGACACTTCATAAATTATAATTACTGGGTAAATGTAAAATCATGCACTGTAAAATCATCAACTACTGCAAAAAGAAAAAATTATACCATGGGAACCTAATCTCGATGCTGATAGGTCTTTTTATATTCAGCTGTGGTTGGTGTGAATACTACCCCCTTGTGATAGAAAAAGGTATGTAAAAAACAACACAGAGAATGGTAAATCATAGGAAAATTTAATGAACTGTATTGACCGAAGTATGCCATATATCATCTTGTGTATTATTAAAGCTATTTTTACATATTATTTTAATTAAAAAAACATCTCATGACAATGGATCATGTAGAGGAGAACATTAAGAAAAGAAAATATAGTGAGGATTTTTTACAGTGTGATTTTTTTACCTTAATAATTATAGCAGGAATTGAGAAAACGTAATCTGTTATTTGTTGTGAAGTTCTATCAGCTGAATCTATGCAGCAGAACAAACTAAAATGCCATTTCGATAGCAAGCATCCGAGCTTTTCTGACAAGGATACCAACTATTTTAGAAGCAAATTTGATGGACTCAAGAAATCCAGACATGACACTGGTGGCAAGTACCACAAAAAAATGTAGCATTCATTGAAGCTTCATATTTGGTAGCACTCAGAATAGCCAGAGCTATGAAACTTCACACCACTGCTGAGGATTTACTGTTGCCATTGTTATGACTAAAGACAAATTTGTTACAAAATTGGGTGCAATTTTCTTATCTAACAACACTATCTTCAGAAGAATAGATGACATGTCTGCTGATATCCTTGATTAGGTAATCCAGGAAATTAAATCTGCTCCACTTCCAATATTTAGTATCCAGCTTGATGAATCTACAGATGTTGCAAACTGTTCACAGTTACTGGTTTACGTGATGATGGCAACTTTCAAAGAAATTCTTTATTTGTCAGCAT
>CAUYPK010058771.1:0-49106 GCA_963574355.1 Loris lydekkerianus | reverse complement strand
TTGTTAAATAGGGAATCTTTTCCCCACTGAATGTTTTTAATTGGCTTGTCGAAGATTAAATAATGGTAAGTAGCTGGATTCATCTCTTGGTTCTCTATTCTGTTCCAGACATCTACTTCTCTGTTTTTGGGCTAATACCATGCTGTTTCGATCACTATCGATTTGTAGTATAGTCTGAGGTCTGGTAGCATGATTCCTCCGGTGAGACTGGCCTATATCACAAAATCCCAAGACCAGAAATGTTGGCGAGGATGTGAAAAAAAGGGAACACTTTTGCACTGCTGGTGGGAATGCAAATTAATACATTCCTTTTAGAGAGATATATGGAGAACACTTAGAGATCTAAAAATAGATCTGCCATTCAATCATGTAATTCCTCTACTGGGCATCTACCCAGAAGACCAAAAATCACATCATAACAAAGATATCTGTACCAGAATGTTTATTGCAGCCCTATTCACAATTGCTAAGTCATGGAAAAAGCCCAAGTGCCCATCGATCCACGAATGGATTAATAAATTGTGTTATATGTACACCATGGAATATTATGCAGCCTTAAAGAAAGAAGGAGACTTCACCTCTTTCATGTTTACATGGATGGAGCTGGAACATATTCTTCTTAGTAAAGTATCTCAAGAATGGAAGAAAAAGTGCCCAATGTACTCAGCCCTACTGTGAAACTAATTTAGGGTTTTCATATGAAAGCTATAACCCAGTTATAACCTAAGAATAAGGGGAAGGGGGAAAAGGAGGGGAAGGAGGGGGGAGGTGGGGGAGGAAGGGAGATTGGTGGGATTACACCTGCGCCGCATCTTACAAAGGTATATGTGAAATTTGGTAGATGTGTAATGTAAATGTCTTGGCACAATTAACTGGGAGAATGCCAGGAAGGCTGTGTTGACCAGTGGGATGAAAATGTGTCAAACGGTCTATGAAACTAGTGTATGATGCTCCGTGATCATATCAATGTACACAGCTATGATTTAATAAAAAAAAAAAGAAGTAAAAAAAAATTGTCTAAACTGCACAAGAGCCTGAGATGATAAATTACTGAGAAGATGGAGGCAATTATCTAGTTAATTTAGGTCAAGCATCTATATTACCTTCAACTTCATATAATCAGCCTTCTTCTAGCAAGAGAGCTCATCTGTTAATATCATGGGCGTATAACAAAAAAAGTGATGTAAAGCAGAAGGCCACTGGGTCCTGGCATCTGCACATGCTTGCTGACAAGGAACAGGGCAGATAAACTGTGACAGGGAATGATTAACGTAAAGTGTCTGAATAGGTCTGAGCTTCACAGAATGAAATACATAAATCTAAGAACAGCTGTTAGTGTGCTGGAGGCTTGTGGACTATTTCCAATTCCTTTTTTCTTTTGCTAGGAGTCTATGTTAGATGAAGCTACAGGTTTGAGATGCCACTTTAAGGCACTATAGTGCTGGGGTTCAGAGTGTGGGTGGTACAGTCTAGGGCTGAGGCCCAATCTCATGCGGGTCCTGTGTCCAAGCTGTGCACATTCAGCTCCTCAATGGGATTCTTAATGAAAAGGGTCAGTGTAAGAATGTAAAGTGCTAAGCCAAGGGCTCGGCACAGACTGAGTACTCAGTAAATGAGAGCTGTTATCATCGTCATCATCATCACACTTACAATCAACAGCTGGGGATGGGGGCAAAGGCCTGATAGAGCTTCTGGTTTGATAGAAGTGTTAAATGTGATCAGTACACAGACACGTCTTAGTGAACTGTGGGAAAGTGGCTTTTTCCATAGAGTGTTTCAAGACGAGATTTTCAAAAAAAGTTGGGCTTTGGTTGTCTGATGGTGGTAGGAAGGAAAGGACGGTAGTTTGCCTTCATGTGCTTGGGCTTGAAT
Source organism: Loris lydekkerianus (assembly GCA_963574355.1). Taxonomy (NCBI): domain Eukaryota; kingdom Metazoa; phylum Chordata; class Mammalia; order Primates; family Lorisidae; genus Loris; species Loris lydekkerianus. Next base: position 47,234 of record CAUYPK010058771.1, on the reverse strand, counting down.
CCCAGCTTTACTCCTGACTAGGTAAGTGACCTCAGGCGATACGCTTTACCTCTTAGGGTCTCAGGGGTCTCATCTACAAAATAGGGATAATGATTCTTGGGCTTCGGGGAGGATTAAATGTCAGATAACACTTGAACAGCGTCAGGCACAACAGTTCCCGTATCCAGTGTGAACGGGACAAGCTCATGCAAGCTTCAAGGGAGCATTTAAAACCGCCTTTATAACACAAAACTCTCAGCTACAAGGTGGCTGGATCTACTATTTCAGTTAACCTGAACGGCGCAGCTAAATCACAGCTCAGCTGCTATGAGCCAGGGTGTCACTTAACAGAAAAGCCCATTAACAATCTAACGGAGCCAAGAGAACCTTCTGAGAACACGTAAGTCACTCTGCCAATAGGAGGTAGCATCGTTAGTGGCTATTTCCTAACACAGGCCAAATCTGTGGCTCCCTGGTGTCCCTGCCAGAGCTGTTCTTGATGCTGTAGATTGAAACATCAAGACAAACTGCCTGGGTGTTTTTTGTCTCCTCAGCACAGTCAGAATGGCTTCTGCCACATTTCCACCAGTCTCGTCGTAATTCCTACACCTGGAATCAAACTATAGCGTGCTTCAGTCTGAACGTGTCTCAGAGGCTTTGGCTTCAGCATCTCAGCTGCCAGCTGTCCTCCTTGGAGTGACTTCTGCTCCAGCTTGGCCAGGCTGACAGGGGAAGGACTGAGGAAGGGAGCAGGGATGTGAGGTGGCCTGCCTGTGGGGACAGCCCTGTGTGATGAAGAGTCTGGGAGGAGGCACAGTTTCTGAGCAAATGGGGAAGGGTGGGACTGGTTGCCCTGAAGTTCTGTGGGCACAAGCATGTTGTTGCAGCACTTCTGCACAGTAGGCTACGCCTGGAATCAACCAACAGGGGAAGGGCTTACTAAATGGGAGGCACTCGGGTCATTGTAGAATGTTACCCCATCACTAGAGAGTTAGTACTCAGCACTTCACTCAGGGTGGCATGGGTGGCTGCAGGAAGGCACTGTGCAGGGCAGTGTGTATAAAAACCACAGCCATATGTGCACAGCTAATGATGCCTTGTCCTTACTGCACATCTGGCCTATGCCAGGGTCTGTGCTAAGTGTTTCTAACTAATCTTAACTGATTTGAATCTCACAACAACCTGATGTACACATTAGACTTTTCTCTGGAGACCTGAAAACACTTAGTAGAAAGGGGCAGGCGGTAAAAATCTCTCCCTCCATATGTGCTCTTTACTGTCTTTATTTTAAAATGTCTGTGAACTAGCTGAACTAGTTAGGCTGTGTCTGTTTCATTACTGGATTGAGTTTTTGTTTTCTGACAGCTTTTCAAAAAGAAAACAGCTTCATCAAATCCGCGGGGTTCACACATAATGCACATTAAAGACCAAATAGAAATAAGGCCCCACTCGCCACAAAATACCAAGAAAGGCCTTTATCTCAAAAGTACATTTTCAAGGCCTTAGGTGAAATACATGCTGCTTAATAAAACCCATACTTGAGCAGAGAGTAAAGGCGGTAAAAAGACAAACAGAACAAACAACTCATGTTCCAAGAGTACAATGGTGAATAGAAAAAAAGTACCTGTAGCTGGCTATGTTAAAATGTCCTTTTATATAAAATAAATTGGTCTAAAACCCAGCAGGCCAGATAGTGCCTGTTAATTATTATTTGTTATAAAATATTGGAAGTGCACAGAGAATTTCAGGGCCATGTACACAGGTAATTATTTCCCCTTGAAAAGCTCTACTTGTTTATAGATGAATGCAGTACCCAAGAATGCAGACCTGCCTGTGGATTCACTAAATATTGCACCTCACTGGGGAGAGAGTACGTGAAAGTAACTTCTGGGAAGAGGTAAATTTTACAGATGAACTTCAGTGCAAAAGAGAAATAGTGTAAGTTATATAAAAGGCAATATTTAATTAGTGTAAAACAGTCAAGCTATAATGAAAAGAATATAGAACACAGAAATTGCCCTTAATCCTATTCTTAGAGATAATTTCTAACATTTTGGTAGATTTCTATCCACTGGATACTGCCTGTTAATCATTACTGTTCATAAAATACTAAAAGTGCAAAGGGAACATCAGGGCCACATATGGGTGAGATTACCCCCAGCAGTTATACAATACTAAGTTTTTTTTTATTAAGTCAAATACACATAGATCATGAATACATTTATGAATATGTGGGGTACAATGTGTTTTTTTTATATATAATCAGAAGTGGTTAGATCAGACCAATCAACATAGCTTTCACGTCATTTACTTGATTATTGTGTTAAGACATTTATGTTCTATATTTGACATATTTGACTTGTACCCTTGTCATTTGCTCCATAGGTGTGGTCCCAGCTTTTACCCTCTCTCTGTCAAACCTCCTCCCTCCCCTCCCTTCCCACTCCATTTCTCTCCTTCATCCTGGGCTATAGTTGTGATCTATCTTTCATAACAAAGTGTGAGTAAATATAAGTAGGTTTCATAGAAGTACTGAGTACATTGGATATTTTTTCCTCCATTGTTGAGATACTTTACTTAGAAGAATATGTTCTAGATCCCTCCATGTAAACATAAAAGCGGTAAAGTCTCCATCTTTTTTAAGGCTGCATAGTATTCCATGGTATACATATATCACAATTTATTAAAGACAAAGTTAAAATACAAAGATTCCTAGAAAAACATAAAATGAAAAAACTAGTATATATAAGAAATATAGGCCCTCTACCCAGGGTGACAGAGCAAGACTCTGTGTAAAAAAAAAAAAGAAAAGAAAAGAAATGCAAAATTTGAATGTTATCAATGTGGTTTAAATGATTTGAAATGATAAAGAACTTCCTTTGTCAAAGAACTCCAGGCTCAGATGGATTTATTAGAAAGTTCCACTAAATTTTTAAGGAATAGTCTTGTACAAGCTGTTTTGGAAAATAGAAAAGGCAAAATCTGCAAATATCATTTTACATGTAATAAGCCTAGCCTCATTCCAAAATTAGATGAGTTTAACACTTTGGAGAAAATAATAGGCTACTTTAACTTACTAACATGTGTTCAAAAATTATAAGTAAAATATTAGCTAAACTAACTGAAGGGTAAGAAATTATATCAGAGAAAATCCATTTATGTATATTAAAGTATTAACAAACTAATGGAGAAAAAAATTCTATCAATCAAGACCCAAATATGTATTTCATAATGTTCAACTGAACTGTATAGTCAAAAACTCTTAGGGAAATAGGAAAGTAGAAAATTTTCTTTAACTTGATAAAAGTTATTTTTGCTAATATAGTAAGTGTTATTTATACTTAATGGATAAACTTTTCTGAAAAGAAAGTAAGACAAGGATGCTTACTATTACCACTAGAGGTCTTAGCTAAAGCTAAAGGAAAAACAAGATTGAGGGTTAGAAGGAGTATAGATTATATTCCTGTTTCCAGTTATTTATTACCACTTTCATGGCAAGAGGGTTGCACCTGCCTCCTCATTGTCACGTGATTTGCAGAGCCTTCTGGGAAGAGAACACTTTGTACCCTTTGGTCAACAGACTTAACCGTGGGTTTTGTTTTGTCCAATGAATATGAATGGATTTGACTGTGTGTGAGTTCTGAGCAGGAGGTAGCAGCCATTAGCTTGGTGTAGTGACATGCACCTATAGCTGCAGTCACTTAGAAAGCTAAGTGGAAGTTCTCTTGAGCCCAGGAGTTTGAATCTAGCCTGGGAAACATGGCAACAGCGGTCTCTAAAAAACCAACCAACCAACCAACCAACCAACCCCAAACAGCCAAACAGCCACTCTGTAGATGTGCTGTCTTCCTTGCATTTTTCTTCTGCACATGAATGGTGTGTTTTTAGTCAGGGCTGCCTCTTTAGCTAGGATCCCAGAATAAGAAAACACACAACAGAAACCTGCAGCCAACATGTATTCAAGTGTTACATGAGAGAGAAACAATTTTTTTTTTTTTTTTTTTTTTTGGTGGTTCTAAGTCACTGCCTTTGGGGAGTTGTTTGTTATTACAGCATAATGTAGTGAGAGCTAACTTATATGGAAAGTAAGAGAGAAAGCTGTCTAGATTTGCATTTATCCAGAAAAACCAACAGAGTCCAAAGACAAAGTATTAGAACCAGTAAGCAAGCCACCTAAAATTGTTGGATGCAAGAGCAATCCTTTTTTTTTTTTTTCAGTACTAACAACAGCAAACTAGGAAGTATGATAAATAATATATTATTCCTACTACCAAGAAATAAATTAGCTATATAGGAATTAATTATATTGATAAAATAAGTAAAAAAATCAACAGAGGACATAGAAAACTTAAAAATATTAATAAAGGACATAAAAGATGATCTGAATAAATAAAAGAATCACATGGTTTTGGATGAGATATTATAAAAGAGAGACATAAATTCTCTCATTCAATCTACAAATTTGGTGTAATCTCATCAAAAATTCTTCTTAAATATTATTGATGAACATGATAAAACTCTAAAATTTATTTGGAAGAATATAAGTTTGTGAAGTGCTAAATCAAGCTTAAAAAACAGAGAGAGGGAGCTTGTCCTATTAGATGTTAAAACATATAACAAAGGCACAGTCATAAAAATAGGGATGTATTGATGCAAAAAAAAAAAAAAAAAGAAAGAAAAGAAAGAAAAAATGAAACTAACCTCAGATAAACATACTAATAAAAGACAACAGAGGGCTCAGACAGAGACCCATATGTCTAAGCAGAAAGCTAAGTATAATAAGGTTATCACCTGTCAGTACCACCAGCTTGTATTGGGAAAACTGGCTACACAGAAAGAAAATTGCTTACTTGCCTCATGTAACATACAAATGTGAACTCCACTTGAATTAAAGGCATAAAAGGAAAAGGTAAGACTGTAAAGTTAATGGAGCATGATGTAGGAGAACTTCTTGGTTACCTAAGATCAGGGAAAATATTTTCAAACAAAATTTCAAAAGAAGAGGACACCATGACCAAATTTATAACACAGATGACAATATGGAAACAATATTAGCAATGCCTCAAACAATGTGTAACAAGCAGCTGCTTCAAATGAACAAGAGAAAGGCAGCAAATGCAATGGAAAAATAGACAAAGGATACAGACAGGCAATTACAGAAGAGGAAAATTGTGATCCCCAAATCATGAGGAATCTGAGAAATATTATTGACAATGAGTTGTCCCATTAGATGCAGCGTAAGGCCAACTGTTGGTGGATATGTGGGGATACAGGAATCTCATCATTGCTGATGGATGGACTTGCTGATTCATCACTGCAACCTTTCTAGTAAGCCCCTGGCACTACTTATTCAATTAAGAATACACATATCTATAACCCAGCAATTCCATCCCTAGGTACCTATTTCAAAGAAAATATTGCAAGGATCCCAAAGGGGGTGTGCATGATTATATTTATTACAATGTTACTCATAGTGGTGGAGACTTGGGAGCATCTGTGAGCCCAATCATTGAGCGAGCAGATGATAAAAAGTTGAGGATGCACACTCTGGAGTACTAAACAGCATTTGGAAGGAATAAATTCAATGTACACACAGCAATACTGTGTGAATTGTGAATCTTCAAAACCTAGTGCCTAGTGAACAAAGTAAGATGGATGAGATACGTGATAGTTTCACATAATTAAAAACCCGTAACAAAATAATACCTATTTTGCAAAAAACATGCAAAAAAGCATGTTAACACATGAGAATGGTTGACTAAGGTGGGGATGGGACCAATGAAGTGCAGAAAAATGGTTCTTAAACCAGTATGCAGCAGTAATAGTTATTGATATTTTGTCTTGTCTCATATATCATGATAACAATGGCTCTAGTTTACAGATCACTTACTGAGGGCCCAGAACGATGCTAAATACACTTCATCCATTTAATCCTCATAACAACCTCAGGAAGCAAACCCTATTATCATTTCTCCTTAAAGGAGAAAGTGGGATCAGTGCTGTGGCACATGCCTGTAATCCTAGCACTTTGGCAGGCTGAGGCAGAAGTATCATTTGAAGTGACCATTCTTATCCTTCCTTCCTTTTGTTGGTTTAAAGCCTATTGTGTCTGCAAATAGAATTGCAACATCTGCTTTTTTCTGATTACCATTTGCCTGAAATAAGGACAACCATCCTTTCACCAAGTCTATATTTATCTTTTAAGGTAAGGTGTGACTCTTGTATGCAGCAAATACCTGGCCTGAGTTTTTGTATCCAGTTAGCTAACCTGTGCCTCTTTAGAGAACAGTTTAAGCCATTCACATTAATGGAGAGTATTGATAAGTCTTGTAAAATTTTGGGTATCGAGTTTTTCGAAAGTCCAGTGGACATTTTGAATCCTTTCGCCAAGATCAGATCTTCTTGATCTCAAAGAGCAGTTTATAATGTTGGGCTTTATTTACTCATTTATATGTATTTGTTAATTAAAGTGTGATGGTGACTGGGAGAACACATCTCACAGACCATGAGCGAGAGTAATTGACTAGGGACCCAACAGCTGCATTCTGAGATCTGCGCTTCCCAGCAGCCACTCATGGCCAACTACTGAGCATGATAGAGGCTTTGGCTTGAGGATTCCTCAAAATTTCTTCCTGCACCTTCTGTAGACTGCGCTGGCTTCCAGCCACTCATCCTTTGCCTTCTCATTCATTCCGCTAACTGTTGGCTCTCCCAGCGACTTCTGGCTCCCTTGCATTTTCTCTTGATAACATCTTTGCAAGTTTAATCCCATTTTGGTTTCTGCTTCTGGGAGGACCCAAGCAATACAAGAGATAAATGGCTCCTTATGAAAATGCCCCCACTTCAGGTTTCTTTCTCAAATCTAAATCTCGTAGCTGTTACCATAAAATTCCATGAGAATTCTTCACAGGTAATATCCTCATTCCCCCTTTTAATAAACTTTATATTTAGAGTAGTTTTAGGTTCATAGCAAATTTGAACAGAAGGTACAGAAATTTCCCATGTTCTCTGCCCCAACATATGCACAGTCTCCCCCATTAACATTGCCCACGAGAGCGGTATGTTTGTTACAATCAATAAACCTACATTTACACATTTTTACCACCCAGTGTCCCTAGTTTACATTAGGGTTCATTTTTGGTGTGGTACAGTCTATAGGTTTGGACAAATTTGTAATGACATATGTTCACCATGTTAGTGTCATACAGACACCACCCTAAGAATCCTCTGTGCTCTGACTCTCCACTCCTGGCAACTGCTGATCTTTATAGTTTTGCCTTCTCCACAATGTCATGCAGTTGGGATCGCCCAGTGTGTAGCCTTTCCAGACTGTCTTTCTTCACTTAGTAATATGCACTTTAGTTTCCTTAAATGTCTTTTTATGACTTGAAGGCTAATTATTCTTTTCAGCACTGAATAACATTTCATTGTCCAAATGTGTCCAAGTTAGTTTATCCATTCACCGATGGAAACATCTCTTGGTTGCTTCCAATTTTGGCATTTATGAATAAAGCTTTGACAAACATTCACATGGATGCAAGTTTTCAACTCCTTGTGTATATACCAAGCAGCATGATTGCTGGGTCATACGGGAAGGCTGTGTTTAGTTCTGTAAGAAACTACCCAGCTGTACTTCAAAATGGCTTTGGCTCCAGGCAGTGCCTGTGGCACAAAGGAGTAGGGTGCCAGCCCCATATACTGGAGGTGGTGGGTTCAAAGCTGGCCCCAGCCAAAAACTACAAAGACAAAGCAAAAAAATAAAAAATAAAAAGGCTTTGGCCTTTTGTGTTGTCGGTGGGTAAGCTCCTTTTCGTGTAACTTGATCTTGGTTAATGGCATGAATACTAAAAACCTCGGTTCCCCTCACAAATCCACTCCCACAACCCAGTCAGTCAGGGAGGTCCACTGATTGTGCCTCTTGAATATTTCTCCTTTCCATCTCACCGCCATGCAATTTCTTATTGTTTCCCAGGTGGTTGTAGTAGTTTTTCCAGCTGCTCCCATTGCCTCAAAAGACATTGCTGTCAAAATACCCTTTACGCTAAGTTGACAGAAACCTTGAAAACCACACATCTGAACACATCACATCCTTAATTGAGATGCTTCAATGTGGGTATAGCAGCAATGCAGAACCATTTTAACATGACCGACTGGAGGAAATCAATTCCACGTCAGGACTCCACACACGCATACTTATTCAGGACGTGCACGTGTCTGCCTGACATGCATAACTAAAGTGAAAGTTTTATGAAACAAACTTACCCTTGCTATTTATGATGCACTGTAATATTTTCCATTTTATTGTAGTCTATCCTATTCTATTCTATAAAATTTTATTTCATACAAGAAATCATTGCAAACTACCAAATTTACCTACAATCCAGTAACAGATCATAATTAATAGTTTGAGAAACCCTAGAGGTCTAGAGGATGAAGGTAAAATTCCTTACCTTGGTTTCCAATCCTTTTGCTGATATAAGCTCAGACAATAATTCTGGCTTCATTGATCTCACCAGTGTACAGCCACTGACTGCCCATTATGTATCAGGCACCATGTGGGGACTTAAACAGTGAGTAAAGGCTGAGAGCCAACCCGAGAAGAGGGCACAGTATTTTGTGGGACATAGAGAAGTAAAAGTCTATTACCAGGCTCGGCACCTGTACCTCAGTGGTTAGGGCTCTGGCCACATACACTGAGGCTGGCGGGTTCAAGCCTGGCCCAGGCCTGCTAAGCAACAATGACAACTGCAACAAAAAAATAGCTGTATTGTGGTGGATGCCTGTAGTCTCAGCTACTTAAGAGGCTGAGGCAAGAGAATTGCCTAAGCCCAAGAGTTTGAGGCTGCTGTGAGCTGTAATGCCACAGCACTCTACCAAGGGTGACATAGAGAGACTCTGTCTCAAAAAAAAAAAAAATAAAATAAAATAAGTCTATTATCAAATGAAGGTAAAGACTGTGAAGGCAGCACATGGGCAGGGGGAGCAGGGGTGGTATACTTAGGCTATTCTTAGGCAGAGTAGAGAAGTCTTTCCACAGGAAAGGGACCTTTACACAGATACCTATCAGATAAATAGGAGTTAATCAGGAAAAAGAAATGGTGATATGTAGTATCCCAGGCAGAGGAAATATTTCGTCAGTTGGAGGCAAAGGAGGGCATGACCTTTCTAAAGAGTGAAAAGTGATTCAGCGTGGCTAGAGGCATGAAGCTCAGGAGGCATGGGGCGGGAGATGAAGATGGAGGGGTAGAATGCCCTGTGGATGACGCTGACAGCCACACTTGCTCTTTCAGGCCAGGGGCTTTCTGATTGCATTGCATGGATCCCAGGGGCCCACAGAGGAGCCCTGGGGACTGCAGGGAGAGGTAGAGAGGAAGGCTAAGCTGGTCCTGCTCTCCTTAAGGGCCTTCAGCCTGGGGAGCAGCGGTACAATCATCTTGGCATTTTACAGAGAGCATCCTGGGGCAAGTGTGCAAAATGGATTGGAGGAAGACCACACCGACAGTTGTCCCAAGCCAGAAGAGGGGCAGGACGAGAGGACAGGCATGGACAGAATTTAGAGTCAGGAGAAAGAAAGACGGCACTAGGACTTGAATTCTGAATAGGTCCTCATCTTTTATACTCTTGTCTTTGCATATTTTGTTCCTTATGGCTAGAGCAGGGGTTCCTGATCTTGTTTATTTATCCTGCTTTGTTTTGTTTTGTTTTCCAGTGCAGCCCTGCTGTCTGGTGAATCTAGGGAGCCTTTCTTAGAATATTGCATTTAAATGCATCCACGTATACATTATTGCATAAAACCCATTATATTAATACAGTCATCAAAATACAGGAAAACAAGTTCGTGTTATATTTTTTATTAATGCACAAAATAATAAGGTGTCACAGTGGACCTAATAACCACTACAATTTCAAAGTAGTGATGAGTGTAAATATTTCAAGGATCTGAATCCCCCGAGTTGACTGTAGCTATGTTTTTATTAGTGACAAGTTACAAGTATTGCTCTCACTACTCCAGTTTGTGGCCTGAATTTATAGTGGAAGGAAATGCTCAATTTCAAACTGAATGTTCATGAAAGTAAAAATGAAATTACTGTCCCATCTAAATTCTTCAAACCCGTGCAGTGGAACTATGGATCCCTTGGTTAGAGACCCTGGCGTAAAAGCCCTTTCCTTCCTTGTCTATCTGCTGTAATCTATTCACCCCCGAAGATTTCTCTTCTGTGTTACTGCTACTTATTCTTTAAGGTAGATTCTGATGCAAGTTGCATATAGTGTTATTACAACCTGTTGGGGACTTTTGCGGTAATTTATCTGTCAGTTCTCTCCCCACTGGAATGTGAGTTCCTTGCAGGTAGAAATTATTTCTGACGCATCTTACTGAGTGTCCCAAGTACCTTGCACGATATTACACAGAAAAGCCTATTGAATGAACACAGTGTTCTGTGAGAACATTAGTCATTTTATAATTTTCTGGGGAAGGGAGAGGGGTTTAGGAAATGAGATGTTATTTGTATGTATCTTTCGTAATATATATATTTCAAGTTACGGTTAGTGGATGAAAAAGAATGTTAGGAAAATTCCCTAGAATGAGGCAGTAAACAAAATAAAAGATCATAAATGGTAGCTGGACATACGCAGCAAGCAGAACATGAAAGAAGAATCTTGTTTAAAAAGGATAGATTTAATTTTGCCTTTTCCTCTCATGGCAATTCAACCAATATTAACTGGTTTGTTTTTTCTTTTACAGTTTTTGGCTGGGGCCAGGTTTAAACCCCCTACCTCCGGTATATGGGGCCAGCACTCTATTCCTTGAGCCACAGGTGCCACCCAAGATGAACTTGTTTTTTTATGGAGAAGTTTAGATCAGAGGCCAAGAAACAGTCTTGGACTCCTAAGAGGTGAAGCGTCAGGCTGCCTGAAGGCTGGTTTTTAGTCTCTCAATAGTTAGAAACAGGTGAGTTTAACACGAAGCCCTTCTCTGACAGGTCATCTAATTTTGTATTTGTGAGTAGGAATGCTTTGTAAGGAGGACCTCCCAAATTGAGCAGAGAGACTCCAGTTAGAATATTAGCGAAATGTTACAGAATAATGCCCGTCCATACTTTGTATGTGCTTATTAAGTCAATGGTGTATATGTGATGAAGTTTTCTTAACCTCATGACATAAAGTATCTTCCACTTGCAGAATAAAATACACTCGCAGCACCCCAAGAATGAACTTGAAGATTGGTTTCATCCCAGCCTTTCATCGTTCTTTATTTCTTTCCCTTAATACCTAAACCCTTCCCTTCTCTCTAGCTGCTTTATCATGCCGGTATTTTATAGCCTATGGTAATAAATGCATCTGAGAATCATGATAATGGTTGTAGCATGTTTCTGTTCTGTAGTTTAGAGAACATGAAAAGTAAACCGTGGCATGTTTGTGGTAGCAATTCAGTCAAAGGAGAAAGATAATGAGGTAAGGTCTGGCGTAACTCAGATCCAGGAGGTCAGAGTATGAAAAGATAATGATTATAAAACAGGCTTTTGAAAAATTCAGCAGTTATCCCACCCCAGACTTTTTAAAAGGTAAACTGAATTTCTCAATTGAAAAAAAAAAAAGATATTTTAAACCATATTCTTGTGTCAAAGAGACCCTTTAGGAACATACTATCTTGGCCAATCCTGACAATTAGTGTGGGTGGGTAACTTACTTTACAAAAAGACCCTCAGCATAATAGTTGTTGATAAGGGTCCATTAAGTTCTAAGTACATTTTAAAGTAAAAAAGGGAAACCATCTAATTATCCTGCTCTATAATTAAATAGAAATTGCATTTTAAAATATTTTATTTTATTTAAAAAACACATTGCACCTTGAAAAGATATGGAGGAAACTTTAAATGATACATAGGTGCCAAGTAAAAAAAATCTATTTGAAAAATTTACATACGATACGATTCCAATTATATGACATTCTGGAAAAAGTAAAACTATGGAGACAGTAAAATGATCAGTGGCTGCCAGGGGTTATGGGGACGAAGGGATGAACAGATAGAGCATGGAGGATTCTTGGGGTAGGGAAACAACTTGGTATGATACCACATGTAGGTACGTGTCATTGTACATTTTTCAGAAGCTATGGGAGGTGCAATTCCATGAGTGAACACAAATTGTAATCTACGGACTTTGGTGACGATGTGTCAGTGCAGGTGCATTGATGGTAATAGATATACCACTGCGGTGCAGAATATCAATAGTGGGGGTGGTTGTGTGTATGTGGGGAAGGGTGTAGAAGGTATAGGAAACACTATGTGCTTCTTGTTCCATTTTTCTGTGAACCTAAAACTGCTCTTAAAAAGGAACACATTGCCCTTTCAAGTTTAGCATATAATAACTGAAAAGTACGAATTATATTTTTGAAAAAGAATCCATGAAACTGTGGGGTGTAGACACATATAATTTATAATCTGTGTATAATATGGTTGACCATTAAAAAAACCATAAGAAATGCTTTGTTAAAGAAAAGTGTCATTTTACTGTGGAAAGTGTAGATAAAAAAAAAAAAAAAAACTCCAAAAACTTTAATGAGATGTAAACATGAAATAAATTACTATGATGCTGTAGTTTTCTTTAAAAAAAAAAAAAAAAAAAAGGTGTCATTTTAGTCATGACTTTTGCCTTTCTGGACTTCTGTGACATTTTTCCCTTGACCACTCCCACCTTGCTTTCTTGCTAAACCTCTTGTGTAATGCTCTGTTTCCTGGTCTAGATTGTAAGAGCTTCTAAGGGGAAACTGTGACTTAGACTGCAGTGTATTCCCTACATCCCCGGGGAGAGGCATTTCCAGCAGAATGAATAGGCACAGAGGTGTAAGACTAAGCTCGGGGAGAGACCAGGGAGCCAGACAGATGATAGGAGGTGAAGCTAGAAAACTAGATTTGAGTTAGTTCTGGATTTTTGATCTGAAAGCAAAGAAAATTTGTTTGTTGTAGGAAGAGGACAGGGGCATAATCAGAACTGTGCTAAAGAAGATTGTTCTGGCTATAGGGTGTAAAATGGATTGGCGTGGAGCAGGAGAGCTATAGAAGCTTAATGAGGGACATAAAAACAACAGCTTCCATTTGTAGCGAGCTCACTGTGTGCCAAGCACTGCGATAAGTGTTTTAGGTGCATCGTTCTACTTAATCTTCACAAGTCCATGAGGCAGGAGCTATCATTATCTTTAACGTTACCTAGAGGAAAATGGAAAAGGCTTGGAGAAGTTACTTAAGAGCCAGGTTCTTGGGCTTGTGACCTGTTCAATTGCAGCAGGTCTGACATTTCTTTAATGCTCTGTTGTTGCTATCTTAAAACTCTTAATTGTTAAATGAAGGGCCCTCATTTTCGTTTTGCACTGGGCATCACAAATTACATAGCCAGGGCAGATGTAATAGTTTGCCTGTAGCCATGCAGGGAATGGATTTTGGAGCAGGGATTTAAGAGTCATGTCCCCAACCACTCAGCTAATCCACACTAGTCCATGATCCAAGAATAAACACTGGTGAGAGGGCGTGAAGGAGAGGGGTTGGATTTGAAAGAGATTATCAGTCAGTACTCACAGTGTTCAGTTTTGTTTTTCAAATTAAAATAATTTTGTTACTAAAACTTTTTTAGGATTTCACAAGATCTTTTGAAACAGCCAGAGCTTTGCTCTTGTGAAACACCTTCTGCTGTATCATAAAGAGTTCTGTCAACTGGCCTGCCTGGCTGGGTCGATTCTGACACCTAGTGTCAACAACATGTTATTGCAAGAATTTATTTTGTTTTAGGAATCAAGCTGCTTTTGGTTTATTCGTTTTCTTGTTTGTTTTTTTAACCTACCCTTAAGTTTTATACTTTCCAAATTACTTCTTTCTGTACTCATGGAAAAAACAGATGGAAAAACTGCCTGACTGTCTTGTCCTAATTTTTAATGAGAGATTTTAATAGAAAAACATTCGTATGAGAACAAATAATCTGATTCAAAGATATTTTTAGAATAATATTGATTTACAGGATGAAAAATTAGAACTCAAATGCGTAATAATTATGAATGTATATGTATCTCTAAAGAAAATTTGGCATATTGCGTTAAATGATGCCAACAGAATTCATCTGTGTAGACAAGTAGGTAAAGAGTATTCACATCACTTAGAATCACACAGAGTCTTACAACAATATTTTTATAAAATTGCACATTTTATCTGTAGCAGTGATAGAATTACCTATGGTATTCAGAAAATTATTCAAAATTATGAATTTAAAATATATACAGGCATACCTTGGAGATATTGTAGGTTTAGTTTCAAACCGTCATAGTAAAGTAAGTCACACAGATGATTATAGTACCCTGCAGTCTAGTAAATGTGTAAAAGGTCTATATACAAAATAATACATATCTCTCTCTCTCTCTCTTTTTTTTTTTTTTTTTTTTGGCTGAGTACAGAGAACTTTATTGATGGTACATGACAAGCTGAGACTCCCCAGGCTCCTCCTATTCTTCAGGGGGTCTGGTGTGGAAACTGTATAGAGGGGAGACTCTCAGTAAGGTGGAGGACTGAGTAGGCAGGGGCACCCCAGCAGCTGAGGGCCTCTCTCTTTCTCTCTTGCTCTAGCTGGGGCTGGTGGTCCAGGAGCTCTTACTCCTTGGAGGCCATGTGGGCCATAAGGTCCGCCACCCTGTTGCTGTAGCCAAATTCATTGTCATACCAGGCATTAGTTTGATAAAGTGGTCATTGAGGGCAATGCCAGCCCCAGCATCAAAGTTGGAAGAATGGGTGTCACTGTTGAAGTCAGAGGAGATGACCTGGTGTTCGGTGTAACCTAGGATGCCTTTAAGGGGCTCTCCAATGCCTGCATCACCACCTTCTTGATATCATCATATTTGGTAGCCTTCTCCAGATGGCAGGTGAGATCCATGACCAACATGTTGGCAGTGGGGACATGGAAGGCCATGCCAGTGAGCTTCCCATACAGCTCAGGGCTGACCTTGCTCATAGCCTTTGCTGCACTAGTTGAGGCAGGGATGATGTTCTTGGAGAGTCCCTTGGCCTTCACACCACATCATCCCAGAGGGGCCATCCACAGTCTTCTGGGTGGCAGTGATGGCAAGGACTGTGGTCATGAGTCCCTCCATGATGCCGAAGTTGTCATGGATGACCTTAGCCAAGGGGGCTAAGCAGTTGGTGGTGCAGGAGGCATTGCTGACAATGCTGAGGCTGTTTTCATACTTCTTGTGGTTCACACCCATCACAAACATGGGGACATCAGCAGAAGGGGCAGAGGTGATGACCCTTTTGGCACCCCCCTGTAGGTGAGCCACAGCCTTCTTCATGGTGTAAAGAAACCAGTGAACTCCACAACATAGTCAACACCTGCCTCACCCCATTTGATGTTGGTGGAATCTTGCTCCTGGAAGATGGTTACGGGATTTCCATTGAGGACAAGCTTCCCGTTCTCAGGCTTGACTGTGGAATTTTCCATGGGTGGAATCATACCAGAACATGACCATGTAGTCAGGATCAATGAACAGGTCACTGATGGCGACAATATCTACTTTACCAGAGTTAAAAGCAGCCCTGATGACCAGGCACCCAATACGGCCAAAGCCATTTATTCCAACCTTCACTTTCACCATAGTGCCTCAGGAATGCAGCTGGCACTGCATGAGAAGATGTGTTGATGAATGGGAGGACCACAGAGCCAATAGTACATATCTTAACTGAAAATACTTTATTGCTAAAATTGCTAATGATCACGTTAGCCTTCGGCAAGTTGTAATCTTTTCCCTGGTGAAAGGTCTTGTCTTGAGGTTAATGGCTGCTGATTATGGCGGTGGTTACTGAAGGCTGGGGTATCTGTGGCAATTTCTTAAAGCAAGACATCTGGTCCTGGGCTTTTCTTTTTAGGGAGATTTTAAATCTAAAGATTTATTATTATTAGTCATAAAAAAAAAAACCTTGTAAATAGCTTGAGCTATTTAAAGTTTGTATAATAAAGGCTGAAGTATGGAGCTGAGACTTTAGAGACCTGCATTGCACTTCCAATCCTATCACTTGGTAATTGCATAAACTTGGATAAACTGCTGCACCTCCCAATAATATTCAGTTTTATCATAAACTGAGAGTAATGGTCTAGATCTTCAATATACTTTCCATAACTTAATTTAAGTTTGAAATTATGTAACCCTGGCAAGTTTTCAAATATGCAAGCTAAAATTTAACTCATGTAATGCAATAATGGCTGCATAACCTGTTTCCTATTTAGGATTTTAATCACATTTTTGGCATAGCATAGTGTTTTATGTGAAGTGTTTGAACTGTGATTTGAATAAGCACTGATATAATAATTAAAGTAATCATCACAATCTTAAAAATTCGTATTATTTTGTGGTTATAAAGGCAATATGTTATCATTTTCAATGTTTTAAAAATTAGAAAAAAATAGAAAAGATATTTTAAAGTTAAGGTTCCTTCTAATCAAATTGGCCAAAATAGTTATTAATAACATTTCAGTGTTCGTTTTTTTCATTCTACAACATATTCATTCAGCCAGCCCTTATTTATCCATTGATGTTTGTTTCCTTTTCTTTACTTCCCTGAAGTTCTATTGCTTTTATTTTTGTGTTTGTGTGCCTAATCTTCAAATATTACTGAAGTTGTAGCTATATTTAATATTTTTGGAAAAGTTTTCTAGTTTATTTACCACTTAATTTGTATGATATGTTAATATTGTTAAAGAAAAACTTTAGACAAGTTAAAATTAGTAGGGTTTATTGAGTAAAGAATAATTCATGAATTAGGAGCATTTAGAACCAGGATACATTCAGAGCACTCTGCACAATAATGTAACAGATGCTATTTATAGAAGGAAAAAGAAAGGGGCATAGGGAAGGAATTCGATTGATTATAACTCAGCATTTTCCTTGACTTGGATGTAGTGTGATGAGGTATTTATCTTATACAAGTATGGGGAATTGGCATTTTGACCATTCCCCCCATTCTGGTCAATTGGCAGCCAATGGTTGGCTGAAGTTCAGCAGCTGGATTGGCTGAGACTCAGCTGTTTGTTTCAAGATAACTCTAAGTTTGGTTAAATTTTGTTGACATACTAAGTTGCAGTTCATTATGTCAGAATTCAAAGTATAAAGGCAGCTGTAGGCCAAATGTAATGTAATAGTTCCTTCATTTTGGTCAACTTCTCAATTCTGAGACACTGCGGAAAGCCTTAATCATTGATCTCACTCTCTGTCACCAGTAGAATGTACTTCTTTGGTTTCAGCATGGAATTCACAATTCATAACTATCAAGTTATCAGATGATTTTTTGGTTTTCTTTTCTTTTCTGTTATTCTAATTGTAATAAGATCAGTTGATGTAAAATGAATGGCTGCCTATGAGCATTTGAGACTCTTGAGAGAAGAAGGCATAGTAGGGAGATTTTTATGATGGTTATCAAGGGGACATTACTGAAAGGATGAAGTACAACCTTGAATTCAGGCTGTCCCATGAATTGAACCAATCAATATCAAATATATCAAAAAAAGAACCAGGAGAGGAATGTTTGTTTTAACCAAATAACTTGTTGATTTGTCTTCCTGCCATGAATTTCTACTATCCATACAAGATATATTAGCCCAAGTACACCATGAGATGTTTTTTATGTTATTTATTTTTATTTTATTTTATTTTATTTTATTTTATTTTATTTTATTTTATTTTATTTTATTTTTTGAGACAGAGTCTCAAGCTGTCACCCTCAGTAGAGTGCTGTGGCATCACAGCTCACAGCAACCTCCAACTCCTGGGCTTAAGTGATTCTCTTGCCTCAGCCTCCCAAGTAGTTGGGACTACAAGCGCCCACCACAACGCCTGGCTATTTTTTGGTTGTAGTTGTCATTGTTGTTTGGCAGGCCTGGGCTGGATTTGAACCTGCCAGCTCTTGTGTATGTGGCTGGGGCCTTAGTTGCTTGAGCTACAGGCGCCGAGCCAACACCTTGAGACGTTAGCTGTCATAAACTTCCTCCTTTTCAACCAACAGTTCCAGGTAATCATGTTATCTAAAACTATCTTAGGAAGAGAATTTTAAAGAGTTTTCTGGACAAGCCAGGGAAGTAGCACTTTACCCAAAGGTGCCCATTTAGAGATATGTATGCCTTTTGGTTCACTTCCCTTTCTTCTATAGTGCAAATTAAGAGGGAATACCCAATGTTTAGTTTCCAACTGGTTTATTTTCCAGTTATTAAAACATGAACTTGCCTCATATTTATGGTTGATCATTAAATCTTGTACAGATAAAAATATAACCTGGACAGAATGCAAAATTCCTTGTATGCCTTGTGTATTAAGAGTTGCCAATTGGAAAACACTAGCAATATTTGTTCAGGGCTCCATTATTGAATCATTTCATAATTGAACTACTGAAAAAGGATTTAAATTATAATTTTTTCTATAAATTGTTGGATTAGGTTTTTTGTTGTTTTCTCATTCAATCTCTGGCATAATTTAACTGCAAAAATACTCACTGTGAGAATTTCAAATTGTCATACTTTAACAAAAAGTATACATATTATTATACTATAATATAAATATGTTAATCTCAATAACAAACCCTATAGAAAAGACCAGACACTGCCTTTGGAATATCAGTGAAATACAGGTTGAAGTACAGGTTGAACTAGAGAATCTCTAGGATTATGTAAGGATTTCAGTTTACCATGACATATACAACTTTTAGTGACGTTTCCTGATGTAGCCATTGATCATGAATTCTTAATTATTTATGTATATCTAGGAAGTAATCTGTTTCTGAGGAAAAGATTTTTGGGTCTATTTTACCTCGAGCTTTTCAATGAATGCACAGTATTAAGAGTATAGAGAGCCCCTCTTGAACTAAGAGATGTGGATCTAAGACTTGGCCCTCAAGTTTTGCTTTCAAGAGGAACTTGGTATGGTACCTAAGGGACTAATGGAAAATCTTTTTTTGATATTATATTCAAAAGAGACTCAATCACTGGGTTCTAGATAATGAAAAGTTTAGTTATCATCATTTGGTGGATCATTAAGTGCTTCTTTTACCTGATTAAAATATACTTTAGGATAATTCATTAAAGTCTTGTAACACTGAGTCTTGTGAAAGTTTATAAAAGCAAGAGGTAAATAAGGTTCTATTATCAGAAGCATAAGCATCCCAGTAACTATTTAAAAAAAGATCAATCTGTGTTTTCTATGGGGGTTGGATCTCTTTGTTGTAAAGGCCAGCAGTAATGTCTCTGCCCATGGCAAGCCAAACCATTCAGTTAGGTTTGCCTAATGCCAGGCAACATTAACTGTTTTACAACTTGGGTATTAAAATAGTACCTATGTATGTTGTAAAAGATTTCTCCAGAAATATCCCATAAGGAAGACATATTTCGTCAACATTTTAATAATTTTTATATATTTTTTACCACCAGCAATTGAATAAAATCCCAGTTTTTACATGATCCATCAGGTATTGCATAGATCACTTGAGGCTTTTGTTGCCTTAAAATTATAGATTTGACATACCAAATATTGATTATAAACACTGTATGCAATTTAAAAGTTACTCTGCCATTTTTCTTGTTAATTTGCTCCATTTTATCTCCTAACATTCTATCTCACTCTATGAGTTACAGAGTGCAGAGATTTATTGTCTTGATAATAGAATCTTTGTGGATTTGCCCAGATCTCTAGAAAAGCACATATTCTGTGTGCATAGTTCACATATATGAAATCAGCTGCACTTCCAAATGAAGAAGTTCTGGACTTCTTGGATCTAGTTGAATCCATGATTCCCTGTCTACCCAATAAATGCAGTCACGTTTCAGTTTCTATCTGATCCAGTCAGCCACCTGCATCCTCCCTACAGGAACCTGTCCTATTTCCATCACAACCCCAGATGATGAAAAAGAACAATGGACACAATGCACTAGGCATTTACCTTGGCTTGGTTGGTCACTCAGTGGGTGTTCCTGGGTATTACTGAAGATCTACTGTAGATCCTATTTCTGATATTAAACAGTAAAAACAAACCTAACAAACAAAAACAACAATAACAACAAAAACTTCACACTAACTAAATTTAACAGAATTTATTTTTGCAAAAATTAATTAGTGAATCAGGCAACACTCAAAAATAGAAGAGGTTCAGAGAGTTCTGCCCATTAATGATGGCAAGCAGTATTTTTAGGCAGAAATAAGGAATTGAGGTACAGACACAGCTTGATCTGTTAACTCTGGGTGTCAGCTTTATTTGGGCAAGGTGGATGAGGCATTTGCCTTACGTGCGCATGGTGTAATTAATTGGCAACCAGAAATTGGATAAAACTCAAATGCTGTGATTATCTGAGACTCAGTTATTTGTTACGAAAATGTGCTCTTGTCAGGTTGTAGTTTGATAGGTAGAAATTCTAAGTACAGGAACAAATTTAGATTAACTCTAATTACCTTCATGATATTTAACTTTAATTTTTTTCCCATACTGTTTTACTTTCCTTAGTAATTTCATCTATTGTGAAATTTATTAATCCCTCCCCAATTCACAGGTTAAATAAATACTCACATATAAGCACTTGGTGCATATTTTAACTTAATGATTACTACATTATTCTTGTTTTATCTATTAGTATTAAAAGTTTGGTCTTAAAGCAGTTGGAATAAATTTTAGTATCTAGGATAATATTTAAAATAATGCAGTTCTTTTCTGAATATAGCAAATTTCCTCCAAATCATTAGTTACCTGATTCATATTTTCCCTAAAACATTAAATAATTATTTTTATCATACATTGAATTGTTAATATATCTGGGTCAACATTTCAAACATAAGACTTGATCTGTATTTATTCTTCAAACATCTTGTTTTACTGTTACAACCCTATGGCATATTGTCTTAAATGAGGTTTATTTATTTAAAAGTATAGATGAGGTGTTTTCAAGCAAACCTGATCAAATCCTCATTGAATGTAATACAGATTATCCTGAAAATTCTGCATTGTTATGTGTTATTTATAATACATACTTTTTCTATCTTAAAAAATATTATTCTTATTTTCAAAAATTTACTCTTGGAAAGTTAGGTCAAATGATATGATGAATTTCAGAAGAGGTGGTTTTAATAATCACAGAGTTAGTTATATTTTGGTAGAAAAAAGAAGCAGAAAATGGTAACATGATAATATCTAAAGTAAATGTAACAACATATGTATAGTAATCTCAAAGCTGATCATCTATAACATGTAGAAAACCATATGGTGCTAATACTGATTATTTCAAAAATGTACTAATTGGAAGTTGGATTATTTTTCTAACTAATAAAAATACTGTAAAATATTTTTCATAATTTATACTTGTTGAATCATCCATGTCAATTTCTTATCCAAAAACTTTCAGCCACTTGTAGGAATTCCTCCTTTGTAAAAATTCTCTAATTACTTTTTACAATTCTTGAAAATTTTTCTGAAAGAAATTAATGGTGTAATTAATCACTATTTGTAAATGTAAAAGTATTTTAACATTGAATAAATATTCTACTTTCTTAAGTGTCTGTATATAATTATATAAAAATTTTATAATAATATAATTAACATATAATTATACACATATGAAAACATAACTTTGGATAGATCTCAAGGATAACATTAAAAACATACACCAAGTAATTGAATCAATCCTAGAAAAAATATATAGTAATGTTCACTCAGTAGAATCACTATGTGTTGAATTTTAAAATTATTTGGCATTTAGCAATACCAATCCTTCTTTTTGCGAATATTACATATATTTTGATATTGCCCATAATTCTCTAAAACATCATTCATTCTCTAAAGGGAGAAAAGGAAAAAAGAATCACACCTTGAAAGTTACTTAATCTCTCTGGAAGTAGAAATAGTCTGTAGTTCAAAAACATAAATGATCCAGCTGTTCAAATAGCATGTCCAATGTGCTCTGGAGGAGTCCTATTTTTTAGGAAATGGCTAGACTTCTCTGAAATAAAACATGATGGTTAGTCCAAGAATAGAGAAGCTGGAGTTTCTTTTAAAGATTCTCAAGCATGCTCCTCAAGAGGTTGAATTTTAAAGTAAGTCATGTATTCCTTCTTTACTCTCAGCATGACCTCAGAGACAGTTAGACTGCTTTAAAGTTTTAACTTTGTTAAAGAGACTTAGAAGTTTAAAATAGTCCAACAGGAGGCCTGGAAGTGGGAGGGCAAGTAAAATATTTTCAGGGTTGGGCTAACTTTGAAGCAAAACATGAATGGCATTAATGGTGTAATAAAATCTAATATCAAAAGTTTTGTCTATAGAGCAGTAAAAATTTAGATGAACTTGAAAGATTTTGCTTAGTAGGACAAATAGTAAATTTTATGACAGTCTTTTTGTTATCACCAAACCAAATAATTAGCCCTAAAACTTTACCAGTATAACTTGCATAACTACAGTGAATTTTTCACAGAGATATAGAAATATATTGACCAGTTAAGATATAGCTTAGTTATTTTTGAAATTAATTTTAAGATATGGCTTTAATGTTTATAATATTCTTAAGGTGTTATGTTTTTAAAATAAACTTACTAATTCAAAATATGCCTACATAAAATATGTTGACTTCAAGGGAAGCAAAACATCACTTTACACAGTTAGGGGTGTTTTGATGGTGTCCTGGAAGTGGCAATAACAGTATTTTGGATTGATTTGTCATTTTTAGCTTTTGAGATATTTTATGGTGAATTTAGTGATGTGGAAATAGAGATGAGAAATAAACTAATGGATAATAGAATTTTAAAATAATAACATAAAAATTACATGCCTCCAGTTAGGAAAAAGAGACATGGTTAATTTTTTGGACCTATTCATTGCTACTTACTTAAACAGTTGAGATTTTAGAACACTGTTAGTTTATCTAGATTTTCATTCTTCAAAGACATCAATATAAGCTAAGCTATAATTGCTATTTATATACTCTATTTTGATCTCTTAATTTTAACTTTCGGTATTTCATGACTTAAACACATTTTTCATCTTTTTTGCTGACTAAGTAGAAATAAATTTCCAGGTAAGTATGTATTAAAATTTATTAATATTTTCCTCTATCTTCTATGATAATTGATACATAAAATTTAAATGATAAATTATGACATCTTTCTTAAATTCTATCTTTTTGATTTCTAGTAATTTTTCCAACCTAATAAGATAATTTTGTATTCTACATAATTATATTTTATAGGTAAACATTATCCACCAGTTACACAAATATATGTTTTGATATTCACCCAAACCATTAAGGAAAATATAGAGTGAGTCATATACCTCCTAACAATTTCTAGGACACTCCAGGGTCTCCCTTTTTCATCTTTTTCTTTCTTTCATTCAAATATTAATTAAAAATATTTATGAGAAACTAATTATAGTCACTTCCCTTTATTTATAGTAAATATGTTCTATAAAGTTACCACTACACTGATTTATTGAATAATGAATCATTGTCTTAAGGGAAAATACAAGATTATTTTCCTGAAAGTCTATGCTCACAGCATTTCCTTCAGTCAGTCCATACATAAACTTGTTTTATGTCTGTTTCCTTTTAAGGACAAACTGCCTTAATATATATTGTGGTTTCAGTAACATTGAACTCACTATCAAACAGCATTATAACTTACGCGTTGAAGGAAGATTTTGCAACACAGGTGTTATCTGTGGCAGGCATAGCGTGGCCTCCTTGAACTGAGGAAACCCAGACAGAACTGAAGCGCTACTCTTGGGGGCCAGGTTAAACAGCAAAATCACCAAGAAAAAGCAGAAAAATGTCAAAACCATGGTACAGAATTAACTCTGAAAAGGACATTTGCTTATAGTATGAGAACTTGAACAAGACAACAAAGCATGACCACTAACAGTCTCAGCTGGCAAGCGTGCACTGAATATCTCAAACTTGTTAATGTTCTGCGTGTAATGTGCCCATGAATGACCAGGACAGCTCATATGATTTTATTTTAGAATTAGAAATAACTTTCAGCAAATAAGCAAATTCATGATCAAACATTCCACAAATAAGGATTGATTGTGTATGTTATGGACTATCTTAACTATTGCAGAGACAAACTGAAATAAATCCTGGTCTGTTCCTCCAAGAGCCCTACATTTTGAGTGGAGCTTATTAGTTTATTTCCTTCACTCTGAAAACAAATATTTATCAAGGACTGACTACGTAGTATTCACTTTGTTATTTGCTGTTATTATGAAAGGGATCAAAGAAAAACGATATGGCTCCTGGCCACTACAGAGAACCTAGTTAGAGATACAAGCAAGAAAAAAATAAGCAGTGTGATGCTCCAAATTGGAAGTCCCAATGTATAAAAGGGAATGGCAGCATCCATAGACAACATGCATTCATAGTTTAATAATCAGTTGTCTGTGGACAGAATGTTAAAGATAGAACTTGAAGAAACGTACATTTTAACATTAAAAGTAGAAACAGAATGAACATAATTAAATAAATGAAAGCATACATTTAATGGCTTAGAGATGAGAGACAGCATTTGAAAGTAGCATAGGGCAGCTGTTGGCAGTGGGAAGTGAGGGAAGTTAATGTGTGGGAATTATTTGAAAGTTGAAATGGGAATGGTAAAGGAGAAGCAGTGATATAAATACTTCTAGAAATGTAAGCAGAGGACAGATCATGAAACGCATTCATTTCAGTTAGTTGAAGGAGTTGTTAATTTTTCTGAGAACAAAGAGAACAGTAAATATAAAAGCTACATGGTTGGGATTAATTTTGTAATGATAATTTGGTTCCAATATTTAGACTTACTGGGGATGTGGATGGTGGTGGGGTCAGGGTCACAATAAGTAAGGAGATCTATGAGACCCTGTTTCAGTGATCTTAATGAGAGATGATGTGAGGGGGCCTAAATTAAGGCAGTGCCAGGGACGATCGAGACCTATGGATTAATCCAGAAGCTGGTTTGGATTTGGGGATTGTCAGATTATAGGTAGTGGTTGTTGGAAGAAACATCCCACCTTGGGTTCTGAGCATTGGGTTGTGGAAAGTAACCTTCAGAGGTGAGATAATGATCCCTCAGACAAACAGCAGATTGCTTACCATTCACTAAAAAAAATAATACATTGTCCCAACTCAGTGTTGGTGCTAATGCAACCCACTAGCTATTCATTCAGGTGTCCAATTAGGCCAATCTGCATTGCCCCCCTGAAATTCAAGGGTCAGGGAGAAGCGGCTTCTTTGCACAAGAAGCTCTGGTTACTTCTTTTCTCTTGAATAATAAAGCTCTTTGTGTCTGAGCCAGGAGGCACCAGTCCTCCACCGATGTCCATGAAGTAGAACACACCAGTTTGTTGGATTGAAAATAGAGTAACCCCAAGACCCTTCTGAATTCTTATCGGTGGTTAACAAAAGGGCGTCAGAAACGATGCCATGGTTTCTGACTTGGTTAACTAAAGAACACTAGAATAAGGGGTATCAGATGGAGAATGAGCTGAAAGAAGAAGAAATAAAATCTTTTTAAAGAAATGTTAAATTTTCAGAGTTGAAAGCATATATCCAAAGAAAAGCCCAATAGAAAACTGGACCTGCAGATTTGGAGATCTGTAGACAAGGATATGGATACGGATATGGATATGGAAAGATATGGAAAAAACTAAGTATTTTACTATTATAAATTAGTGTGTAAAATAATATGAGAAATTATAGAGTGAACATGTAGACTAATTAAAAACAGTTTATACAGCAGAAGCTATACCCATATCAACATTCATGGGACTATCTGAAAAAGAAATACTGGTAAGTAAGAGAAAAATTGGAAGTGTTTAGAAGTACAGAATGGAAAACAGTGGAATGGATTAAGAGGAAAGTGATCTACAGAGGGAAAGAATGCTGAGAGTTCGCAGGAGAATCATGGTTGGCAACAAGAAGGTCACTGGTGAGTTTAGCATGAACAATTTTTATGGATTTGATGGAAGTGAAAAACAGGTTATTCAGTGAATAGACACAGAAATAAAAACACAGTAAAATGGAAAGGGGTAGAGAAGAACATAGGAATAAAGGAGTATGTGTTCCCAAATGGAACACGATCAGAGTAGATTTTGGTTTAAAGTGCGTAAGAAAGCATGTTTCACAGTAAAAGCTGAGAGAAGCACTTTCTGCTGACTTTTTTTTTTTTTTTTTTTTTCCTTAATTCAGGGCTATGAAAAAGAGAGGACAATAGCAGATAGAAGAGGCAGACCAGTCAGAGTTCTGAAGGTTGGGGATAGAGTTTAAAATATTCGCTATGCAGTACTAGAAAGAGCTGCATGAACATATGCAGTAGGGTAGTTGGGTGGTTGGAGAGGACAGTGGATGTGGAAGACTATGAGCTCCGGCATCTGTGTGAAGTTCTGTGTGATATTTCTAGGGTGGCTCTCAGCATATGTTAGATCCATTCTATAACAATAGAGGAAATAGAAAACCTTTTAATTAATGAGGCAAAGAGACTTTGCACAAGCTGGTTGGATAGAGAGACAATGAAATAACTTGTTTAAATATATTGGCTAATGAAAGGCTGTATGATAAGACACAGGTGTTAATTTGGGTGAGAAGGAAAGATAGAAACCTGAAAAGAAAAAAAAAAAAATTAGAATATTTGACAGGCCTGAATGTTTTAATGAGGTTAAAAAAGTTGCTAATACAAATAATTTAAAAAGCAAGTTAGACTATAAAGATGTTGTACCATAAATTGAGATATATTATGCATTCAGTATAAAGTAATTCTGTTTCCTGATCTAAGTGGAAATGATTTCAATTTAACTCCATCAAATACGATATTGGCTGTGGGTTTGTTGTAGAAGGCCTCTATTAGTTTAAGAAATGTCCCTTCTATACCAATTTTCTTAAGTGTTCTGATCATGAAGAAATGCTGGACATTATCAAATGCTTTTTCATCATCAATTGAGATAATCATATGGTCCTTATTTTTTAGTTTATGTGCTGAATTACACTTATAGATTTATGCATATTTAACCATTTTTATGTACTGCATGTAAAAGGAAGGTCTCCAGTTCCATCCAGGTTGTCATCAAAGATACTAGATTACCATTATTTTATGGCTGAATAGAACTGCGGTGCACATACAAAACATTTTATCATTTTTTTACTCTACTCATATATTGATGGGTACTTGAGTTGATTCACATGTTAGTAATTATGAATTGTACTGCTAAATACTTTCAAGTGTCAAGTGTCTTTTTGAGAAAATGCTTCCCCCTCCCGCCCTTTGGGAATACCTAGTAGTGGGATTGCTCAAATCTACTTTTAGTTCTTTGAGGTATCTCCATACTACTTTCCATAGAGGTTTTACTAGTTTGCATCCCACTAAAAGTGTGTAAGCTTTCCTTTCTCTCTGCTGACTTTTATTGGTGTGATTTCCATAGCCCATGATTATGGCTAATCAAAAAAAAGCTGAATCAAACATCTTGTTAAATCGTCCAATATTTCAATTAGTGTAAAAAATAGAAAGATTGAAATTGAAAATTCTTTGTTTAATCCTATACTTAAAAAAAAAAAAAAATCACAGTTACTGTTTATCAAGTCATCATCATACCTGTCTACTGATATCTTTAATCCCATTTTTTATAGATTGATGTTTGCTACATAAATGCAGTCATCTCTCATTATAGAGTTTTTCAGCTTTGTTTTACAAGCCCTGCATTTTTGCCACAAAGCTCATTTGGCAAGAATTATATTTGGTATTCTTAGGATGATGCTTTATCCTATATAGTTGAATTTAATTTTCTCATATTCCATGATATGAAATTTTGTAGTATTGATTAGTAGGAAACAGATGCACATATTCCTGTCCAACACGGAACCTGAGATATTAACTTTTTGAGATGCATGTTTGAATTTTTCAATAAAAATTCTATTTAAATAAAGTCACTGGCAATATACTATGATAATTAAATTATTTAATTGTTCCTTTAGTTGGTTTCTTATTTACCAAAGAAAAAGATATAATATTTCTTTCATTATGAATATATTTTGAATTTAACATGAAATTAAATAATCTTACAACACAACTATATGAGAATTCATGTAACTTTTTTAAAAAGTTAAATTCAATAACTACACAACCCATACTGCTCATCTGATAAGATAATTAACTCTGTCACAGAGTATCTATTTCATCATTATCTAAAAGTAGTTTACATGAAGTTTTTTGATATAAAGTTATTTCTTATAAATCAAGAAATATTCTTTGCATTCTCACCCCATATCTTTTGGAACACTTTCAGCTTATGATATAATAAAATTATTTCTTCTTACACTGCCTATCTAGCAAAGAATAGTATAAATATTTTCACAATAAACCCAGACATTTTCATAGAAAAAAGTGAAAGTTAAAAATATTAATTTTTGTAATCTTTATTTACTCAGAAAAAAATGGTTTAATTATTTTGGCAAACTTGTGGAACTATTCTGGTAAAAAAAAACACTTTCAAAATTAAAATGCTTTCTAATCAAAAAAATTGTAAAAATTTCTGCATTTAAACAAATCAAGACAGACCTTCCTAATTAATTACTTAAATGTTTATTTTAATAATACGTGTAAGATAATTTTCTATGTCCATATTCACATATTAAAATGAGATTCTTACACAGTTTTTGCTAATGTTTTGCCAATGCCATGAATTTGAAAAATGCCTTTAATATAGTCTTAAATTAGCCTAAAATATTTTTAAAATTTGCAATTTGTTTAGTTAATTTCAAAGTATTGAGACCTCTGTTGAATTTTCTCTTCACTGTTCCTTTTTAACTGACATTGGGCTCTGTCTACATATGGTGAAAAGCTAAGTAAATTCACAGTAATTCTGCTAAGTGGAAAATATTTTTATTTATATTACTTATAAGAATAATATTTCTACTTAGCTATTTTAGCAGATACTGCCTCTTCTTTGCTAATATTTTAGAAGATAAAACTCATCAAATAATTTGTTCATGATTCCTTTCAATGTTTCAGCACATTGAGGCTGTGCAAATTCATAAGTATCTTCAATGTCAGTACAATCTTGGTAAAGTGTAAATTAATCTGTTTATCAGTTGAGAATCAGTAAGAGTTTCTTTTCATACATCTTAATTTCAAGGTGTAGTTATAGAATTTCAAAATTAAAACTTATGCACTTTTTGAGATCTCATCGCTTTTAGCAATATCTTTCTTTTAAGCATTGTCTTTGTTTTCAAACTTTTAAAATTTCTGCAATTTGATAAAAGCCTCAGATATCAACATTTTAGGGCTCACTTCATTATTGAAAAGTATGATTAATGATTTTCCAATCCTTCAAAAATATGAAGACTCATGTAATTAAAAAACTCAATGTGATGTGCATACTGGTATTTAATTTACTTCTTTAATATTTTAGGCATTTATAATCTCTAACTGATAAAAGGGGAAAAAAAAAAAAAAAAAGCAAGCACATAGTACAATGTTGAAATTCCTGGGTGTATCTAACACCAATTTATCACAAAATGGTATAGTTAAATTGATCTATGTGAAATAATATAATTTCAAAATATTTGACAATTATTTTCATGCAATTGTCTTCTGAGATCACCACAGCTTTTGAAGCACTAAAGAAACAGGACTAAAGAACTCAGTTTTATTTAGAAAGAACTTTTTTTTTGTAATCATGTAATGTGCTTACTCAATTATTTTTAAATGCTTTAACTAAAAAAGAAGACAAATACGTTCATCTTTAACACCAAGCCTTTTAGGTACATTGACAACAGTGCTAATGTTATATGTCTCACATTGGACAAAATTATGTTCCAAATACTTTTACTGATTTCATGAACTGATGAAAAATTTAAACTATTACTAGAATTAAATAATTAGTTAATTTGAAGAAACTTTTCAAATTTGTGTCACTTAATATTTGCCAAATTCTGTTGAGTTAACAATTACACTTAGAATATAGAAAGCTGGCAAGAGCAACATCCCCATTTAACAACAAAAATAAGCAAGATCTACAAAATCATAACTGTTATTGAAGTCAACAGAGAGCGGAAGTTGAAATGTTAGCTATTCTAAAATCTAAAAATGTCTGCATATCTAGGCATATACTAGTTGCAAACACTGGCTCCCATTTTCCAGAACTGCCTTATATGCGATTAAAAAGCACTAAGCTAAATGATTAGGGAATTACTAAAGGTTGAGTGTGGGCTGGCCTGAGAGTATAGAAACTCACAAGACCACAGAAATCATGGGATCTCGTGAAGGTCATATTACAGGTGGCCTTCACAGATCTAGAGAAAATTGAGAACAAGGCAAGGAGACTCGATAAAGTTTTCCCTTTGAGACAAGGCCTTGAATAGGGGTGCAGTTGCCACCTTGATAAATATAGGAGGCTTGATTTTGGTTCTTCTCCCGTACAGAACTAACTTTTTAAGTTGCCCTCTGAGGAAGTATAATAATCCCTGCTGCCTCTAGGACATATGTGAAGACTAAATGATGCAGGAGGAGAGGAAAGGGGGAAAAAACTCTCAGCCTTGGAGGGAGGGCTGAAAAAGTGTTCTGAGCTCAGAGTGTAAGTAGTATCCTACCAACCTGGGAGGGGGAAAAATCACAGAGAAAGCCCCAACATAGAGTTCAAAAGCTATAGGGAGTACATAGGACCAACACTTGTTCAAGACAGTCCAGAATACCTCCTGTACCTACCAATAGTCTAATTAGTATACAGGTGCAAGAAACGATGTGTCACCAACAGAGGACTGACACTCAACCACGGAACTGACTCACAGGAGAAACTTTACAGCTGAGGGTGAAACAGAAACATTGAGAAAAAGAAACTGGCAAAACATACCTTACCTTACAAGCAAGGACATTCAATATTAATGGAATGTGAATTTTCCACAAAATTATCTTAAAGTAAACAGAGGAGAAAAATTTTGCACTCTGTGAGTTAGGCAATAATTTCTTAGTTATAATACCAAGAGCAAATCAATTTGAAAAGCCATTAACAGCTCAATCAAAATTTATTAAAATATTCTTTTATTCTCTATCAAGAAAAAGACGCTAAAGACACAAGTCACCTATAGGTTAATATATTCCAAATCACATATTTGGTAAAAAACTCCCATCCAGAATTTAAAAAAAGAATGCTCACAACTTAACATAAAAAGAAAAAATAATCCAATACAAAATGAGCAAATTGTTCAAACAGAAAGTACACTGATGTTTGGATGGCAAGTTAACGCTTGAATATATGATGTGCATATGACAAATCACTACATGATCCAGTCATTCTACAAGCATTCACCAAAGCATATGTGCACACACATGCATATGCACACACTCACACAGTAAGTGTGGCAAAAATAAGTCCTGCAGAAACATTACTACTCTCTTTTTTCCCTATATCAGAAATACTCCGGCTCTATTTCACACATGCATTTCTAATGATATCTTATGTTTCTTTCTGAATGCATCCCTCAGGTTATGGCATGGATTATATCACCAATGCCAGCTATACTACTTGACCATTAGGGGCAACAGCACTCAATTCTTCCCAAAACTACCTGTTATCAAATTAAATTTTTTGTCCTTGGCCCTGCATATTCAAGCATGCATTACCTTACCGGTGAGCATACCACATGCTGTTTTTGAAAAAGTGACATTGTTTAGTGGTATTTTTTTTTTTTTTTTTTTTTGCAAAAGGTCAAGAAAGGAGAGAGAAGATAACACTGGGGTACCCCTGGTTTAACCATGACTTAGAATGAGAACTCCATTCACTTCACATATATTGTATACCATCCCAGCCAAGAGCATGGCAAAATACAAGGAGGACATGGCGTTCCATTAATTCATTGCAGCTTATTTTGATTAACTATTAATATTGATAGGAATACTTTGTTAACATAAGAACACCAAGGCAAAAATTAAACAAATGAAATGAAGGAGATATCTCACACTTAACATAAGGAGTTATTTGAAATTTTTTTGATGACATTCTTCATTGTGGCTTTGCTTGTTTGAAGGGAGACACAAATCACACTGGGTGTACAACACTGGTTACGTTGGAGGAATTGCTGATATGGTTTTGTGGCCATGACTCCATAGGATCATAACAGAACAAAAGAAAAAGGGGTTGGCTTAGAAAATTAATTTTGATTATCAAGGGATTGTAGTGATACAGTTGCCAAGATAAAAATGGAAGTACATTTCTGGAATTCAATTAATCTGAAAACTAAGTGTAATTGCTTCAATTATCAGTGTCCCCTGATGGATGCTAATGGAGACTAAACAGCAATGCAATGAATGCAGGACTACTAAGTACTTCAAGATGAAAGTTTGGTTATTGTAAATATTGAAATATCAGGTTAAAATGCTTCTTGAAGGAGGAATACCATGAAGGATGGAGGAAGGAAATGACGACTGACATAGGTACCCATCATTTCTCCTTTGCTTTTTAATGGGTTCATTTATATTGGTTAAACACGGTCCTTTTTTATTTTATCTACTCTTTGCCCCATGACCCCCTACCCAATTTTTTTTCTTTTTAACTAGATTTTTTGGTGTTGTTAAAATTAGGATTTAATGGAAAAGTTACAAAAAATCAAAACATGATTATTACAGCACCAAAGGAGAAATTACTTAAAAGTGATACAATGACTTTTGAGATATTTAGGTGCCTGTTATCAATTACAGATACTATAACTGCATTGTTTCATATGAATTTATTCTTGTTGTTTTTATCAGAAAGCTTAAATATGAGGGAAGAGCATGCATGTGGAAATTCAGTAAATCAAAACTTAGTTTTGGAGATGCCATGTATTTGTTCATTGTTACCAATTCCACAGCCCTTCTAAAACACCTTCCTGTGCTTCAGAAGATGAAATGTTTATAAGCAACATTTCTCCTAGTTTCTTATAGCTAGAATTTTGACGATTTTTACTTTTCTTCCACTTACATACCTCCTCAAATTTTATTCTGCATTGATCTACATAGAAAAGAGAGAGAAAGCAATATTTTTGATGAGAAGGTTCCTTTCAGGACCAATGTCCTCTAGCCTGGTGTTGTTCTAACAATATAACCCCCTAACTGTGGCAGAAGTTTTATGCCATGGCTTATTCTTGAAGTGTGTATTGGAGAGATTTTATTTCTGCAATTTTAAAACAAAAAATTTATCTGGACAATAAAGGTTTTTGTTTCTGCAATTAATTATAGGCTTCTGTCATATCAATTGATTCAAAATTCTACACAGCATTTTCTTGTTAAAACTGCAAGAAACTAATTTAACTATTATTATAGATGTCAAAAATCAGAAATCAATGTATTTATCATAGCCTGAAGGCATTACTACTGAGATGAGTAGCAGCATTAGACCAGCCCTCATGGGATACATTCATGTCTTCTTGTATGAATCATGTGGAAGACTGCAATTGCTCTAAGCTCCAGGAATACACAGGGATAAAAGATGCCATGGGTTATTAAAAGTATAATAAAACAAATTACATTGTCTTACAATTCAGAAACTATCTCAAGATTGAAAGCAACAAAGAAAAAATAAATTCTAGAGTTATTATTTGCACAAATAGTAGTTAAATGACCGTATTTTTAGAACTATATTTAATATGTAGATTTTATCTAGGGAGTAAAAAATGGCTTTTCACTTTATTAGATTATGTGGTGTTTTAAAAAATACCCAATAATTACTGCATTTTAACTGATCAGTTAATTGTTGCATGATTTCCTAAAGAGAGTTACTGGTGGTGTCTCATAGAGTTTCTAGTTTATTACAACAATGCCTCCTGAAATGTTACCTCTGCTTCATCCCTCACACTATTTCATGAAATTCCTACTTTACTTTCAAACTTTTAATACATGGCTCATTCCATAAAATAGTCTTCTTCCCTTTCTGAGGGGAACTTTTAGTTCGTGTTTTATCTCCAAACTCCTGGACTACCCTATTTGCATTTACTTTATAGTAGTTTCTTATTACCCACAAATTTGCATTCTGAAGTTTCCATTACCTGCAGTCAATCATAGTTCAAAAATATTAAAAGGAAAATTTCAGAACTAATCAATTTATAAGTTAAATTACCTGCCAATCTGAGTATTATTACAATTGTATTTTATTCATTATTGCTGTTAATCTCTTACTGTGCCTAATTTATAAATTAAACTTCATCATAGATATGTAGGTATAGAATACATAGAATATACAGAGTTGGTACTTTCTACAATTTCAAAGAGCCACTGGGGGATCTTAGCATATATCCCCCCAGGACAAAGGGAGACTACTGCTTATCTGAGCAGTATGTGGCTAGATTGGTCTCATCAGTCACAACTTCATCAATTCCAAAATGCCTTTTCACTTTTTCCAAATCTGTTTATCACCTTTACTTTCTTCTTTCTACTTCCTGTAATAAAATTATTAGATTGCTAAGGTTTATCTTTGAGTATGTTGAACTGCCTAAAGCAACTTATATTGTGCATTCCAAAGGCAGGAGCTTTATAATCCAAATGATGCCAAACTGGTCTTTAGCACAATAAATAAAAGAGATGATTTAAGTTCAAAAATCTTCTGGTAGTTCTCAATCAACAGAAACCACTGTAATACATTCAAACAGGGTCACTGGTTGAAACGATGTATGCAGTTAGTATTAATCACTTTACTAATTCAGTGAACACTGATTAACTATCAGATCTGTTATAGATGCTACCAGTTAAGGAGGTTAAGAACTCATTAGATGTAATAATTCAGTGGAGGCAAGTATCAGACATTATAATAATGTATGAAATATATGAAATTCAGATAAATTCACAGAAACCAAAACTAACTGACAATATGAGAATGATTATGTTATATTAGTCTCAAAGCTTTCATTTAGTATATGAAAAGAAGACTGGAAAATAAGAAATAAACTGTAGGGTTAAACAAGACTTATAAAATTAATATAGTAAAAACAAAGTAATATGTGCTAAGAAAATTCTAAGTACATTTCTTCAAATTTCATAATTATTTTGGATTATTGAATATCTTTTCACTTTCACAAATTATGCTCATATAACTTAAATTTTTTAAAAGCAAAACAGTTTTTATGTTACTAAGGTCTTATTTGTATATTTGAATTTAGTTTAATTAACAACCTAAAGATACCTTTTTAAACCTTTTCAGTCATGAATTTAATTACTTTGAATAGCTATTTTAATTTTAGCTTTTACAGATAAAACAAGGTTTCTTATAAAATGATTTGATATTTTGTGCATGGTAAAGAGACATCCATGAATCTTGTTTCTCCTATGTTTTAAGACAATTAAAGTTTTATTGTAGACTAATGCATCCAAAATATTGTTATATATATGCAGCTATGAATGTGCAAACACTTTGATGCACAGTGTTCATTATTTTTTCAACAGGCAGTCAATATTTTTATTTATAAAAGTACAACTGATGAGAATCTATCAGTATCAATGTCAGAGAGCATAAGACTTTAGTGTTCTCTACACAATGCATATGAAACAGACCTATAAAGATGGAATGTACAAAATCTAAAAAGAAAAAAAGAAAGATAGGTCTACTTTTAGCCCATCAACCCATGAATGGTTTAACAAATTGTGGTATATGCACACCATGGAGTACTATGTAGCCATAAAAAAGATGGAGACTTCACATCCTTTATGTTTACCTGGATGGAGCTGGAACATATTCTTCTTAGTAAAATATCTCAAGAATGGGAAAAAAAGCATCCAATGAACTCAATACTACTATGAAATCAGTATAGAGTCACCTACACATTCATAGGAATGATAAAACATAACTATAGTCCAGAAAGTAGAAAGGAAGAGGAGAGAGAGGTGAGGGGAGGGGAGAGATTAGTGGAGGGAGGGTATTTGGGGGGACCTCACCTAATATGCATGATGCAATTGTACATTTCAAAACTATTAAGAAAAGAGTATAATTGTCTTACTACAACAAATAAGAGAGATGATAGATGTGTTAATCAGTTCAATGTAAGCACTTCACATTATATATCAATTCAGTACACTGAACCCCATAAATGCATCAATGTACACAACAATGTACATCAGTTATGATTTAATAAAAAAAACACAACTATAAAAAATAAAAATAAATTTAGCTGCATTGAACAGTCTGGTGCAAAAAAGAAAGCTAAAATCTATCATTCTGACAATAGGCTACATTAAAAAATTAAGAATGTACATATACAGAAGGTGCAAAAAATGTATCCACACTTTAAGAAAGGAAAAAACAGTATCACATTACAATACTCAAGTCACATTTGACTTCTGCAATTACAGAAAGTGCTCAAAATGACTCATATTTATCTTTTGTTAACAGTATATATTTGAATATTACAACTTTAATATAGTTTTAGCCTTCCTTAAAGTGTATAAGTATTTTTTGCACTCTCTGTATATGTTACATATTGCATATATAATTTATATGCATACATTTATATCTTCATTGAATAAGAATAAAATAATAATAATGTTAAGTGTTAAAGTACCAAATTCTTATTCATCAGAATTTATTTGGAAGACATGAATACATATGACATCTTTAAACACTGAAAAGAAAGAAATTAAAGCTTAATTGACTTGAGCTCAGCTATCCCATTCACCTGAAAATGTAGAAATATTATCAAATCTTTCAAAGTTTGAGAATAAATTATCAACATTCACAGAGCAATTATCCTACTCCTAATTATAAATTTAGCTTCCAATTATTTTAGAAAGAGAAAGCCCCTGTCTCAAATTAGTAAGTTTTTTTTAATGTCAAAGAATTATTCATAATGTGACTTGAACCAGATCTTTAAGATTTCTGTTACATTTAGAAAATTTCTACATTTATTATACTTTTTAATGGTTGCATTCTACTGTAAATGATACAAAATACTGAGAAAATGAGAATTTCTCCTCGTTATGTATGGTCAATTTTGTAAAAAATAATTTTTAGTTTTTAATTGTTAGGGGTACATAACAGTTGTAATATATAGGTACACAGGATGTTTTGATACAGGGATACAATGTATATGAATCAAATTAGGGTAACTGGGAGATCTATCACCTCAAATATTTATCATTTCTTTGTGTTAGGAATATTGTAGTTCTTCTCTTTTAGTTAAAGTATATCCCAACTTATTGATTATAGTCATTTTATTGTACTTTCAAATATTATTGCTTGTACCTAAGTATCTAGCTATATTATTACACCTAATAATTATGTCTCCAATTTCTCTCTCTTTCCCTCCCTCCATCACCCTTTCCATCCTCTGTCAATCACCATTTTTCTTTGTGTCCAGGAGATGAATTGTTTTAATATTTAGCTTCCACATATGAGTGAGAACGTGTGAGATGTGTCTTTCTGTACTTGGCTTATTTCACTTAAGAAAGGAGAAAACTAAACCCAAAATTATTAAAATAAAAGAAATAAAGATAAAGATCAGAGCAAGAAATAAATGAAATTAAAACCAAGAAAAAAGCCCCAAAAGATGATGAGATTATGTTTTTTTTTTGTTTTTTTTTAATTAAACAGACAAGGAAAAAAGAGGACTCAAATAAATCAAATCAGAAATAAAAAAGGAGACATTATAAGTGATATTGCAGAAATTCAAAGGATCATTAGAGAGTACCATGAGCAACTTTACACCAATAAATTGGAAAATCTATGAAAAGTCAATGAATTCCTAGACAAAAATGTGTACCACCTACCAAGACTGAACCAGGAAAAAATTCCAAACCTGAATAAATTAACAAGTATTGAGATAAAAGAAATTATAAGCCCCCTTAAAGAAAAGCCCAGGACCTGATGGGATAAGTTTTACCAACATTCAAACAGGAACTAATACCAATCCTATTGAAACTATTCTAAGAAACTAAGGAGGAAGGAATATTTCTAACCTCATGGTGTGAGGCCTGTATCACCACGATACAAAACCCAGAGTAAGACAAAAAAGAAAAGAAGACTATAGGCCCACATCTCTGAAGAACATAGATGCAAATGTCTTCAACAAAGTACTAGCAAACTGAATTCAACAACACACCTATTTAAAAATATTATTTATCGTGATCAAATAGGATTTATCCCAGGTATACAAGGATAGTTTAGCATACAAAGATCAATCAATGTGACACCACATGTCAACAGAGAAAAGGACAAAACCATATGATCATTTCAATTGATGCTGAAAAAGCTTTTCATAAATTTCAACCTGTTTTCAAGATAAAAATTCTCAAAAAACTGTATGTAAAAGGACCATCATTTAATCTTAAATGTGGTAAAATCCAAATATGACAGACATTCTAGAATAATCAGACAAGAGAAAAAAATGAAAGGCATCCAGATTGGAAAGGAAGATGTCAATTATCCTTATTTACATATGATGTAGTCTTATATTTAGATAAACCTAAATTCTTTACCAAATTAAAAAAAACCTATTATAACTGATAAACAAATTGCAGAATACAAAACCAACATAGAAAGTCAGTAGCATTTCTATATCCCAAAAGTAAACAATCTGAAAAAGAAAGCAGTAAAGTAGTTGTACTTACAATAGCTACAGATATAATCAACTACCTAGTATTAAACTTAACCAAAGAAGTGAAAGATATTTACCATGACATCTGTAAAAATATAAAACACTAATAAAAATTGAAAAGAAAACAAAATAAATGGAACGATAGTCCATGCTCATAGATTGCAAAAGTCAAATTTTATGTCCATCCTACCCAAAGCAATCAACAGATTCAATGCAGTTTCCATCAAATATACCAATGACATTCTTCCCAGAAAAAAAAAAAAATCATAAAATTTATATGGCACTACAAAACACCCAGTAGAGCCAAAACCATTTTTAGCAATAAGAAAAAACTGAACAAATCTTATTACCTGATTTCAAATTATAGCACATAGCTATAGTAACTAAAAGAGCATGATACTGGCATAAAAACATACACAGATCAATAGAACAGACTAGTGATCCCAGACACAAATCCACACATTTGTAGTGAACATATCTTGGACAAAGTTGCCAATAACATATACTAGGGAAAGGATAGTTTATTCAGTAAATGGTGCTGGGAAAACAGGATATCCATATAGAGAAGAATGAAACTAGACTTTTATCAAATCAAAATCATTAAAGACTTTTATCTAAAATGCAAAACTATGGAACTACGAAGAGAAAACATTGGAGAAATACTTCAGGACATAGATCTGGTCAAGAATTTCTTGATTAATGCCCCCAATGCACAGGCAACCAAAACAAAATTGGATAAATGGGATCACGTTAAAAGCTTCTCACAGCAAAGGAAGCAATAAACAAGGTGAAAAAATAACCCGAAGAATGGGAGAAGATGCTTGCAAAGTATCCCTCTGACAAGGGACTAATAACTAGAAGGACCTACAAAAACTTGATAGAAAATAATCAAATAATCTGATTTTTAAAATGGGCACAATATCTGAATAAACATTTCTGAAAACATACAAGTGGCCAAAAAACACATGAAAAAATGATCACCATTTTTAGTCATCAGAGAAATGCAAACAAAAATTTCAATGAGACATCTTACCCCTGTTAAAATGTCTTTTATCTGAGGGACAGACAGTAACAAATCTTGGGAAGGATGTGGAGAAAGGGAAATATTCATTAACTGCTGATAGGAATTGTATTACTACAACCACTATGGAGAACCGTATTGAGGTGCCTCAAAAAATTAAAAATAGAACTATCAGATGACCCAGAAATCCCCCTGCTAGATATATACCCAAAATAAAGGAAATTCGTGTATTGAAAACATGTCTACACTCCCATATTTATTGTAGCATTATTCACAATAACCAAGATTTGGAATCAACCTAAATGTTTATCAGTCGGGAAGGACAAAGAAATTATGGAATATTTTTTAGCCATTGAAAGAGATTGAGGCTTTATAATTTGCACCAGCATAAATGTAATTGGGGAACATTACCTTATACTCTTCATATTACTCATGATAGCATTTGTTTTACTTCAAAAATTATTCTTAAATCATTGACCATTCAAACAGTATTGTTTTATTACACAGAATTAAAATAGAAAGAGCTTGAGGCACTTTAAGCAAAATTTCTGGAATGGAAGTTAGAATACAGAAGGATTTTGATCAAGATATTCCCAATCACTTATAGACTATTCACTTAGGATTAATTTAATATATAATCCAATCTGGTGGAGACTGAATTAACACTAATATCAGCCAGATATTTTACTCAAATGAATTCATCTAATTCTTATAATGACATTTAGATTTAGACATTATTATTACTTATGCAATTTTGAAAATAAAGAATATGAAAATCTAAGACTGTAAAGTAACTTATCAAGTTTAAGTTACTTTACAGTCTTAGAATAGAGAAAACTTAGGACTTAAATCCTGGATGAACCATCTGATTTTCTATTTCAGGTTATTTCTATTATGGTATATGGTCATTGGTCCATTTGACTATAATTCCCATTACTGGAGATATTTTATATTAATAAGCCATTTCCTGAGTTTTATTAAAGCAAAAAGTGGTTCCTTTTAAGTCATTTCTCAAAGAATACTACATAAAATATGTTTTCTTGTTTCCTTTTTCATACACTCAAATATAGGTGGTAATCTTTTAGCTTCTTCCAATATACCATACACTTAGAAATCACTTTACTTTCCTTGTTACTGAAGTAATTACCCTGAATAAAAGAAAATATTTTGACATAAATAACTCAAGATCATAAGAAATTTAACACAGTCAGCCATGATTTAGTTATAAAAAAGTTTCAATTTGGCACTTACTATTCAAACTCCATTAATACAGGGTGGCCATAAAGTTTATATGCAATTTTAAAATAGTTGACTAACTTTAGGCCATATTTGTATATAAAGAAAGTAACAAGATATATGGTAGAATACACTGTGAAAAAAATTGGGTACTGTTGTAAATAAATGTTAATTGAATTTTAAAAACAGATGTTACTATGAACTGAAACATTGCTTCTGTTTAAATAATTGTTGAACCCCAGACACTTATCATCATTTGATTTTTGATAAGCCTATTAAACATATAAATTAGGGGAAAGATTCCCTATTCAACAAATGGTGCTGGGTGAATTGGCTGGCGACCTGTAGAAAACTGAAACTGGACCCACACCTTTCTCCTCTAACAAAAATTGAGTCTCACTGGTTAAAGGACTTAAACATAAGACATGAAAAAATAAAACTCCTTAGAGAGAGTACAAGGGAAATGTTTGAAAAAATTGGGCTGCAAGAATAGTTTATGAGGAGGACACCCCAGACAATTGAAGCAACATTAAAAATACATTACTGGGATCTGATCAAATTAAGAAGCTTCTGCACTGCCAAGAACACACTAGGCAAAGCAAATAGCCCTCAGAATGGGAGAGGATTTTTGCAAGTTATATTTCCGACAAAGGTCTAATAACTAGAATCCACAGAGAATTCAAATTACTAAAAAAAAAAAAAAGTGATCCATTTCATTGTGGGCAAGAGACATGAACAGAAGATTCTCTGAAGAAGACAGGCACATGGTCTACAGACACATGAAAAAAATGCTCATCATCATTAATCAGAGAAATGCAAACTAAAACTACTCTCAGATATCATCTAACTCCAGTAAGAGTAGCCCACATCGCAAAATCCCAACAACATCCCAGATGTTGGTGTGGATGTGAAGAAAAGGGAACACTTCTGCACTGCTGGTGGGAATGCAAACTAGTACGTTTCTTTTGGAAGGAAGTTCGGAGAACACTCAGGGATCTAAATGTAGACCTGCCATTTGATCCTTCCATTCCTCTTCTAGGTGTATATCCAAAGGACCAAAAATCATTTGGCAATAAAGATATTTGCACCAGATTGTTCATTGCAGCTCAATTCATAATTGCCAAGTCATGGAAGGAGCCCAAGTACCCATCAACCTACGAATGGATTAATAAATTGTGGTATATGTATACCATGGAATACTATGTAGCATCAAAAAATGAAGACTTTACCTCTTTTATGTTGACATGAATGGAGCTGGAAAATATTCTTCTTAGTAAAGTATCTTAATTTACAATCACTCATACAAGCATATGATAAATAAAACACAACTATAGCCTAGGATGAAGAAAGGAAGGGGAGGGAGAGAAGAAGGGAGGGGTGTGGGTTGATAGAGGGAGGGTTAATAGGGGTACCACAACTATGGAGCATATTGCAAGTACAAGTTGGATCTATCCGGTGTAGAACACAAATGTCTTAATCCTGTAATTGGGTAAAAGAGGTGAAGTCTATGTTGTTTAGTAGGATGTAAGCACTCCAATTTGTACAAATAATCAACACATTGAATCCTATAATGGCATAAATGTATTTATGATCTATGTAATTTCTTATTTGTTTTTGCAATTCAGCCTGGGTAATAATGAAAGAAATTGGATCAAGGAACACAAACTCATTGAAGCTTCATTATTATTTCTGATTGTGGAGAGAAACTAAGATATTAGGTTTTGTCAGTATTCTCTTGTGTTTTGATGATCATAGGTCAAACTTATTACAGAAAGCAAAGCTATATAGACACAGATATTGAGATAGGAGATTAAGATAACCTCTAAATGCACATGAGAATCTCTCTATGCTCAGATAAGTAGGTAAATATAGCATTTCTAAAGATTTTTCTATGTACAGGAGTCAAGATTCTATTCACAGAGCCTGCCTAACCAGAAAATCACCATCAATAAAATTGTACTCTTTATCTTACATCTCAGCTAAAGCTTTCTCATATATTAAAAAAATTGTGAAAGTTACTGATGTTTTCTAAAGGGATAAGAAATGAATTATAAAACTGGATAAATGTATTATGTAGGTGTTGGAACTAATTCTGCTTGCTGAGAGCTTCCTTTTCTTATTTGGGATTTTTTTTTTTCATAAACTATAAATTCTGCTCTTATCCCCCATCTCATAAATTTAAATTATTATGAAGACTCTATCTTATGAGTAATAAAAAGCCTACAGTTACCCAACCAAATTTTAACAAGATGAGTCTGCTTAATGGTGAGTCTCAAAAGAAGAAGGCCAATATTGCCACATACTTAAGTCATAACCTTTCCTTTATCAGTTAAAAACAGCATTTGGGGGCAGCACCTGTGGCTCAAAGGAGTAGCGCGCTGGCCCCATATACTGGAGGAGGCAGGTTCAAACCCAGCCCTGGCCAAAAAAACTGAAGAAAAAAACAACAAAACAGTATTTGGATCTCTATCTGCCTGACTTCTATGTCTGCCTTTTAGTTTTTTAAAACTCAGAGACAGAAAAAACAAGTGCTACTTATTGGGCACTTTCAAAATCTACAAGCATCAAAATTATAAATTATTTACTATTTACACTGTGCTGTCAAACACAGAGATTTGTGCACAGCTGAATATTAGAAAGCACTCTAAAGAACAGTCCTTATGAGGGAGTGAGAAATGAGACAAGCTGAATGGAGAAGTTGAATGTGATTGAGTAGTTAGGAAGCTGGAAGACTTCCACAGATTTGCAAATTAATACAAGACTTGTTTTCCCTACACCTGTCGCTTACTGGATACAGTCATATCCCAGGGATTAATTTTAACTTCAAGAAAATAAATAACCTTGCAACTGAAAAAGGAATGGTGTGGTAAACACAGCATTCAGTTGGCTTCATACGATCAGTTTGTCTCACCTGCAAACGTGTATTCCAGGATTCTGATTGATCTTTTTTCTGGGGAAACTTACAAGAGGAAGGTTAATGAGATAAACTATTTCTCCACCACAGCAGCTGATCTCCAGAGTAGCAAGTGACACTCATCATCTCCCACCTTTACTTTCCACTCTCAATAGCTTTGCTGTCATGGAGGGCTTTCATGGTTTACTGCGCTCACTGAGGCTTTCATTCTTGAGGGCGATCGGCCCTGGTCATCGTGCCCGTCCCAAGCAGTGGCTGTTTTATTTGTGCATTTACCATTAAAACTGGGCAGCGTGTTTCAAAAGATGACCCAGCAAACCAGGAAGGTAAGAAACACTTTCTTCCTTGATGGCATTGGGTAGCCTCAGCCGTTTTCCCTCCTGATCATCAACATTAGTTTCCCCTGTCAGAATGGCATCTACCCTCCCTGACTGCTGAGCACAAAGCACAGTTGATGATTT
This sequence comes from Loris lydekkerianus, assembly GCA_963574355.1. Taxonomy (NCBI): domain Eukaryota; kingdom Metazoa; phylum Chordata; class Mammalia; order Primates; family Lorisidae; genus Loris; species Loris lydekkerianus. The sequence goes on along the minus strand of CAUYPK010058771.1, from coordinate 3,061 downwards.
TAACCAACATATTAAGGAGACTCTTGAAATATTTTTCGATGGTAATCAGAAACTCTAAAATAGAAGAACCTAGAAATTTAGGGATGGCGGATACACAATTCCTGTATTAGTCAGCTCTGGATGCTAGAATAAAATGCGATTGACAGAATGGCTTTCTTTTCATCCTTTGGGACTTAGTTTTCTTCTTGGAGTGCATTTTCTTGTACCTGTAAGTAAAATTCCTCTAATCTACCAATCACATCATTATCTTTATTCCCTTTGTAACACATAACACAAAGTATAGATTTTCATTAATTTTTGTTCTTTACTTGCTGACTGCATGAAGTCTTCACTAGATTGTAAATTTCCTGAAGAAAAAGTTGTCTTTTTGGTTGTTGCATGCCCAGTAGCATCTATACTATCTAGATAATAACCAATATGTTCACTAAGTTAATAAATGAACAAAGGGGGAGCATTTTATCATTCAGATACTATTCAGATACATTTATCTTTAATATATACTTAAAGTTGACTTAATTTGCATTATATATTACTGAAAGATGCATGCCTTCCCAGACATTTCTAAAAAATTCTGAAGGAGTAACATTATCAGAGTCCTCTCTAGAAGTGACCATTTGCCTCTTCTAAATTTATTTAATGTGGCTAACAACATTACTTCACAGTATAAATAGAAATAAAATAAAATACTAGAAATTTCAGAAAAGATGGAATACATAGATGAAAACTTTAAAACACCTATTATAGATTTTAATTTGCTCAATAATATAAATGAAAAATTGACTATAATAAGAAGAGAGATGAAAGGTATGTAAAAAGTATGAATGAAACTTCCATAAGAATATAATATATAAAATTTAAAAATTTAACAGAATAATTACAAGAAATAAATATTGCAGAATAAAATGTTGATGAGCCTAAAGACACACCAACATACACTATTTTAAATGAAAAATCAAAATAAAACAATAAATAAGACAGAGAATTTCAAAGCACTGTCTTGACTTACAGTCATTAGTGGTATGCATACATAGCACTGGAATCCTAGAATGAAGATGCATACAGGTAGAAAATAATTTTTAAAATTATCATGACCACAAATATTATATATATGATATAAAGTATGAAATATCAGACTCAAGAAGTTAGAAAAAACCTTTAAGTAGAGTTAACATAAAATAAAATACAGTAAGAGGAAATAAAGATGAAATAAATCATACCTAGTGTGTCAAATGGCTAACAATATAATAATTAATAGAAGGAATTAACTAAAACAACTAGAAAATAAAAGCAAAAATTATATATGAAAGGAGAAATATATTAATTAAATACCTAGAATTCTAAACTAGTGAAAGCTATCTTCTGAAAAATGAAGATAAATCAGATGTTTTAAAGAAACAAATTTTGAGATATTTTTTCATTAATTGCCCTATAGCACAGAAAATCTTTTAAATGCACTTCAAAACTTTTCTATTATTTAGATTATAGGAAGTAAAACCAAACAGAAATTTGCATTAACAAAATTGAATTAATGATGTTATACATAGTAAATATGGAAAGTCATATGAGACAGTACTCATTGTGTTTAAAGTCTATAAAAGATAACAGTAACAATCTGAGTAAAATAGCAAAAGGTCTGAATATATGTTTATCAATAGAAGACATACACATAGTTAAGAGGATGTAAAAAAAAAAATGCTCAACATCATCAGTCATCAGAAAAACACAGGGAGATATCATCTAACCTCAGTTAAAATGGCTTTCATTAGAAAGACAGGCAATAATGAAAGCTGACCAGGAGGTAGAGATAGGGAATCCTTGTATACCATTAGTGAGATTGTAAATTAGTACAACTATGAAGATTCCTCAAAAAATTGAAAATGGAACTATTATTTGACCCAGAAATTCTATGCTCCATACATATCCAAAAGAAAGAAAATCAGTATATCAAAAAGTTAGCTGCACTATCATATTATTAGAGGACTATTTATTATAGCCAAGTTTTGGAATCAACCTTAGTGTCTATCAATAAATGAATGTATAAATAAATTTTGGTACATGTACTCAGTGGAGTATTATACAGCTGCACCAAAGAACAAAATCTGGCCATTTGCCACAATATGGATAGAACTGGAGAACATTTTGTGAAGTGAAATAAGCCAATAACAGCAAAGCAAATTGTGCATGTTCTCACTCACATGTGAGGGCTAAATATTAAAAACAACTGATCTCATGGAGACAGAGAGTAGAGTATGGTTATTAGAGGCTGAGAAGGGTAATAGGAAATGAAGATAAAGTGGGGATGGTAAATGGGTGCAAAAATATGATTAGATAGTTAAATAGAATGAACAATATTTGATGGCACAATGAGGTGAGTATACTCAACAATATGTTGGATATACTTTAAAATAACTAAAACTACGGAAGTAATGTTTCTAATACAATGAAAGGATAAGTGGGCTTATAGTGATAGATACCCCAATTATCTTGATTGGATCAAGACACATTGTGTGCCTATATCAAAATAGCACATTTTATAAATATATGCAATTATTATGTACCCATAATAATGAAAGATATATATTTTTTAAAAGATAACAGTTTATTGTGGATATTATAGCATATATAAAAGTAAAATGAATAAAAAAAGCCCACCACCACCCCCCACAAAGTATGAGAAAAGGAAAATGAAGTCTACTGCTATAAGGATCTTTTACCATGCGTGAGGGATGCTATTATTTCAAGGTAAACTGTAGTAGGTTAAAGATATATACTATCAATATAAACCCAAGAGCGACCACTAAAAAAAGTTGTAGGAATAAACCAATGGTGGATGTACAGGGAAATCATAAAAACAATCTGAAAAAAAAAAAAAATGAAAAAAAAGACTGAAGTGGAAAGAAAAAAAGTTTTGCTAAAATACTAAACAAAAACAAAGTGGCAGATTTAAAATCATCTGTCTAGATGTAAAACTCTAAACCAGAAATATTCAACATAAACATCATGTGAGTCACAATTATAATTTCAAATTTTCTATTACCCATTTTAGCAAATAAAAGTTTAT